>PIJE02000902.1:0-10094 GCA_002895965.2 Coryphaenoides rupestris | reverse complement strand
AGCTATACAGAGGAGGTGCTAACTGAGAATCTTGGTGTTCTGCTTGATCCTACGCTTTCTTTTGATCAGCATGTCAAAAGTATCACCAGAACTGCATTCTTTCATCTTAGAAACATTGCCAAGATCAGACCAATGCTATCCGCTGCGGACGCAGAGACACTCATCCATGCATTTATATCATCCAGACTGGATTACTGTAATGCACTGTTCTCTGGCCTACCGAGCTCTACTACAAAAAGCCTCCAGCTTGTACAGAACGCTGCTGCTAGACTTTTAACGAGAACTAGGAAGTTTGACCACATTACTCCTATTCTCACTTCCCTCCACTGGCTCCCAATAAATGCCAGATCAGATTTGAGCTGAGGTGGTTCGGGCATCTCAAGTTCAAGTTCAAGTTCAAGTTCAAGTATTTTTATTGTAACTTCACAATTTACACGTGAGTATAAACAGTGAGTTAAAAACTTTTTGTGCAAAACGCCCGACAGCCGACAGTAATTATAAAGAATACAAAATAGAGTAAAACTACAAAATAGAAAATAGAACTATAAATAGAATTCTATATAAAATACGTAAATGAAATCTAAAATGAAATGGAATATACAGTAAAATATCCATACACATATAAATCGATGTACTAAAATATACATTGTTATATGCTGTATGCTGACATTCACAGAATGTCACGGGATACCTTCCCAGACAGTCGACACAACACTAGCACCAGCAGTTGGCACCAGGACTAGCACTAACACCAGCACCAGCACTAGCAGTAACACTAGCACCAGGACCAGCACTAGCAGTAACACCAGCACAGCACTAGCACCAACACTTAGCACTGATTTTAAGGTGCTACTTCTTACCTACAAGATCCTGCATGGGTCCGCACCATCGTACCTGAAGGACCTTATTGTTCCCTATTGTCCTTCTCGGCCGCTCCGGTCCTCAGGAGCTGGCCTTTTATCAATTCCAAAAGTAAATAAAAAATCAGCAGGAAACAGGGCGTTCTCTTATCGAGCACCCTATCTGTGGAACAGTCTGCCACCTGTAATCAGGGAGGCTGACTCTGCTGATATATTTAAGGCGAGACTAAAAACCCACCTATTTACCCTCGCCTTTGGCTGCTAGGAGTGCCCCTCAGCTCTAATTTACAGCTAAATCAATACCGTTAGCACTGGATACCTGGCCACCTCACCTGACGGCTACCAGCTTGCTCTCCAGCCAGCACCCCATCATAATATTACTATCTCATTTACTATTTGTACTTTGTCATTTGCATTTTGTCATGCTTTGTTACCCCTGTTTTTAAATTGTCACCTGAACTTTGTATGCATTCATATTGATCATTAGATTAGATTACAGAGCAAGACATGTGTGCAGGATGAATCACATCCTGCCTTCATCCTCATACATGGCTAGTCTTTCTGTTAAAGAGTTTGAATATTAGGCAGGCTATCTGAAGGTGTTGTAGTCAATAGATTAAAATATTCCTCTCCATTGACAATGGGCCTTCCATCGGGTGGGGGGAGGTCATCAACAGGGCTGAAGTGGAGAAAGGCTCCTGCTTTAAGCTCCTCAGTGTGGTTCATCAAAGAAGACCTCACCTGGTCCAGGCAAAAAGCGCCTTTACTTTCATTGGCTACCATCTCCCAGCCATGCAAAGCATCTACCACACGATGCCTTAGGAAAGCACAGAAAATCATTGAGGACTACAGCAACCCAGGCTATGGACTGTTCACGATGATGCCGTTGGATGATGATGATGCCGTCTGGTAAGATGTTACAGGAGCATCCAGGCACGGACTACCAGACTAAAAAACTGTTTTTCTCCCAGGTCATCAGGTTTCTCAACCAGCAATACCAATCTCATTGATCATATTGATGAAATATATATTTATAACATTGATAATATTTAGACTACTCTGGATACATATGCTATATTCCCAATGCCATATTTAAATACTCTGGATACATATGCTTCTGATTTTCTATCTTGTATCTATCATGTATATTTCTGCTATGACATGCCATATGCCGTATTTCTCCCACTGCTGCCCCCACTTGTGTATCTTGCCCCACTACGATGGTGTCTGCTATGGCCTTCAGGAACTTGGTCATGGCGCCAGCAGTAGCGCACCTCACCCAGGGCTCTCAAACAGCTGCTCATGATGTGCTCCAGTGTCCCTCTTACCCCAGCAGAACAAGTTGGACGGGTTTGGTAGAACGTCGTAGACAGCCTGGATTAAGAATTTAATTCGAAGGTTGCTCAGATTTCCAAAGCTCGGCCCATGAGACTTTGTGCTCCACCCCTTGCTCCCATCTTGTCCAGGCTCCCTGCTGCCGCATTTCAATCATCCTGCTGGCTCACTGTACCACCCTTACTATTCGGACAGAACCGGTGAGGATGACGACTTTATTCAAGCCTTAAATGTTTCAAACATGAGATTAGATTAAATTAAAGGCCTAACTAACAGCCCACGTCAGTATAGGCCTACGAATAGAAATATGAATGTATGCTGACAGAAGACAATAAAATCAAGTATCCATAACATCTGCATTAACAATAGAGATAAACATAAAATATAAACATCTGTATCCTAAGCAATAAACCTCTGTATCAACAATAATGAAAATCATAAGAAATAAACTAAACAGTAGGCATATCAAAAGCAAAAAATACAGTCGAAATGGAACTCAATGTGGGGTTGTAGTCCTGCCGCCTACGTTTATATTTGTGGAATTGACTTTTCTTCTTCTATTTTGTTTTCTAGGGCAGCAGCTCCAGGGCCCACTGACCCCACCCACCACCCCAAAGAAAGACCAGACGTGGATCAAACACGAGGGCCAGCACTGCCCCCTAGAGGATGGCTCCGGTAGCAGCCGCGGCGGTGGTGGACCAACAAAGGGTGGCCGGCAGAACATGGACTTCAGCCACGTGGACATCTCGGAGCTGAGCACCGACGTCATCGGTACCATGGAGGAGGGCTTCGACGTCCACGAGCTGGACGAGTACCTCCCCCCTGCCCAACGGCCACGGTTCTGGACCCCAGCTGGCCCTCCCGGATGTCTTGCCCACGTACGCCCATCCTTCTACCCTCTGATCAACCCCCATCCACTGGGCTTCCAAGGTGGCCGGCCCGACCCTGCGATGCACCTTTCCCCACCCTTCTCCACTTCTTCCTCCTCCCCCACATCCTCCAAGTGTGACATCACGACAGACGACGTCCGTGATGGCGAAGGGCCAGGCGCCCCCCGAAACAACCTCACATCAAGACGGAACAGATGAGCCCCGGTCACTGCTCCGCCTTTTCCTCCTCCTCGTCTTTGTCGCCAGGGCACCACCATCATACACCTCCCTCTCCTCCTCCTCCACCACCAACCTGCAAGAGCTCGCCAGGGGGGGGGGGGGGTTCTACGCCACCACGGCAGGGTGCTGGACCCCCGCTGGATTGTACCACCACCAGCATCACCCTTCTTCCATCCCAAGGACCTACGCTGTTGCCACAACGACGATGACGGGAGTGCAACCACGGCCATCGCAGTAATCGACTTCCTGGGGGCCGCAGCCTGCATCGCCTGCCTACCCCTCCTGACCCGACTTGAGAGATGGGAATTACAGCGCAAAGTTGTATTTTTTAAAGTTGTTTTATATATATTGTATATATTGTTTATTTCATCATATTCTCATTTTGTCACACTTTCACATCATGGTGCAAACTGATCATTTGTCATGCCTGTACAACACACAAACCCAACCATACAACACACACACACACGTTTCAACGTTTCTTTTAATGACTAGTGTGACTGTAAACATAACTAGCTTTCCTTCACTGCAACTTACAAATATATCGATAATTACAAATATAAAATATGTGATGTTCATAAAAACGTATTCCTCTGTGAGGAAAATATGAAATATTTTAATAAAATAATCAAATATTAATTTGTGAATATTTCCCTCCGTTATCTAAATGATGTGCATAATAATAATAACAATAAACTTTGATATGCCACCTTTGTGATACAAAGTGCTTTAGATGATGAAGCTAGGGGTTATGATTTAGGGTGTTGCTGTGATCATGATCAGCTTGCTCTCCAGCCAGCACCCTATTACAATAGTACTATTATTACTATTTATCATTTGTACTTTGTCATTTATAATTGTAATGCTTTATTACCCCTTTTAATGTCCGTACGACACCCATTGCACTCCGAACTGTCCCTGGAAGGAGGGATCCCCCACTCTGCGTTCCTTCTCCAGATTTCTTCCTTGTTAATTAAGGGAGTCGTTTCTTGCCCTTAGGAGGGCTAGGGGGGTGTCATAATCACTTGGCCCATAATCATATGGCCTGTAAAGACATTTGAGACTGTGATTAAGGGCTATACAAATAAAATTGACTTGACATGACTTGACTGGATATCGTAGATGAATGTCCCTAAACCGTTGGCCGTTAGCCTGGGTGATGTACCATGTAACATAGACACTGAGGTGCCTCCTAGCATGTCCAGCAACCTACCCACACCGGTGAAAACAGGTTGGACCTGGTCCTGCCCCGTGGAGTTGAAATTGTAAATATGCTTGTCTCTGCTCAGCTCTCTCTGATCACTGTCTGCTCACTTTCCAGGTGGTTGTATCATGAGGGACGGCCGCCAGGCTACTTATAGCTGCCGTCGTATCACCCCTGTAACCACCACGGTCATGGCAGATAAGCGTTCGACTAAACCCATACAATACAACACAGCGATGACCACAGACCAAACCCATACAATACAACACAACCACAGACCAAACCCATACAATACAACACAACATGAACACAGACCAAACCCATACAATACAACACAGCATGACCACAGACCAAACCCATACAATACAACACAACATGAACACAGACCAAACCCATACAATACAACACAACATGAACACAGACCAAACCATACAATACAACACAACATGAACACAGACCAAACCATACAATACAACACAGCATGACCATGGACGGATTATGAAACCATGAGCCCCTGGGCCTGGACGTGTGAAAGCCGCCCCCCCACCCCCCCGTTCGTGCGCCTGCAATTTTTTTTGTGCGCTCGCAA
This sequence comes from Coryphaenoides rupestris, assembly GCA_002895965.2. Classification (NCBI taxonomy): domain Eukaryota; kingdom Metazoa; phylum Chordata; class Actinopteri; order Gadiformes; family Macrouridae; genus Coryphaenoides; species Coryphaenoides rupestris. Next base: position 4,997 of record PIJE02000902.1, on the reverse strand, counting down.
AACATGACTTCAATGTAATGACATTTTTTTTCAACAGCACAAGAACTAAATTCACCTGAACCTCAACAGGATTTACAGCGCACATACACATTTTCTAACACAGCGCAGGTACACTCAATGAAAGCCAACAGCAAATTAACAAAATACACCGCTTTCAACCACAAATAAGAGATACATTTAAGCCACCTCTAATATTAACAAAAACTGTCTAAAAACAATTGACAGCAAGCCATGGTATCACATACCGTATTATAAACTGATTACTTTATTATAACTCATGAGAACTAACTAACACACACGACTGATCTTCCGTAATATAACCGTGGCGTGAAAATAGTGGCGCGCCACCGGCCAGGGTGCGTGTTTATATGAAATATAATGGCCGCAGTGTTTTGACGCGCGTCGGTCGGTGCCAGTGTATTTTAGACAAGAAATGCTAATTAATAACAGCGACTTCACGCAGAGGCTCTGGCTTAGGGGCCCCTTGAGCTCATGGGGCCCGGTAGGCCCGTTCGGTAATCCATCCCTGAGCATGACCACAGACCAAACCCATGTGAACAACGCAGCGTGACCATCGCGATCTGCCTGCGTTACCCCAGGTGGCCAGCAGGTGGCGACCCTGAGCTAGCACTCACGTTTAGGCTAACTCAATTCACCCACTAAACTTACGTTCAACACAGATATTACACCATCACAAAGTTCCTCTTAACATCGGAAACATTCGAATACAACATTGAAAACAGCTGCATATATTACAATGATTGTTCTTACCTGTAAGGGGGGATATAGAAGCAAATGAAACAAGACGATGCTGCAGGCTTCAAGTCCAATGTATAATGAAGGAGCCGACAGGCCAGAGCAATCAAACCACGGAGCAATTGATTGAATGGATTAATTTAGGTAAAATAAAGAACCATTAAAGAAAGCAACTAGATTATTTTTCAACATATGTTTTCACATTCAATGCACATTTTTATATCCTTTCCAACTGCAGCCGGACTATTCAGTCATTGCATGATCGACCAGCAAGGTGAATGGTTGTGTAGCTCCTAACACTACTTATTTACATTTACATTTAGATTTAGGGCATTTGGCAGACGCTTTTATCCAAAGCGACTTACAAATTACAAGAGTACATAAGAGTACATTTGTTGAAGGAGAGGCAGCAATATCACTGTGGTACCTGAAGATAAGAATAGAGCTGTTTTCGAGCGTTCATATTTACGAGACGAATAGAACGAGTTTCATAATTGCCAAGTTGCCTGCATAAGTAGCTGGGCAGGCGTGCAATTCTAAGCATGCTACAACATCTGAGAACGAACAACAATGCTAAGTGCCATTAATAAATGTTAAGACATATAAACACACAGGTTAGTGCTGGGATTATCAGAGGGGGGCAACAAAGCACAAGAGCAACAAAGAAAATTATTCTATGATGTGCCATTGGTAGTCCCCATGAGTCACTGTCCCTAGATCTGGCTTTCAGCTGTCATTTTGCAAATGAACCTGAATCTCCATGTCAACTCCACTTGGCAAAGCAAACACGTGATGGAATATATCTGCTACCTGTTCTCTATGAATGGGCATGAATGGGTTTGGAAACGAATGCAGCAACATTGTCAATGACGTCACTTTGCTACGCTGAAAAAAAATACAACTGGGGCGCTTTTAAAACCAAAGATTAATCGGGCACAATGTATAAATAATATTAATAATAATATAATAATTGTGGTATGCGAGGGGGCGTGGTTTAGCAGCGGCGGGTGAAACAAGGGGGCGGCAGCGGCAACACGCCTGAGATGACCGCAGCTGTAGGGATGAGTATAATGATCCTGATCACATTTATTAACACCTGGTTACTGTAGGAGGCTGGGGACGGATGGAGCAGCAGGACCAGACACGAGGCCAACTAAACACAGTATTAACATGTTCCTTGTGAAGCCAATGGGCGAGCCTAGTTTATAATTAAAGACTGTTCCGCATTATCCCGACTGCGGTCCGCCGCTTCTGCCACCGACGCAGCACCTTGCTATGGAAGGCCAACTAGGCAAAAACCCACACGGAATTAACGTTAATTACGTGAAGGTTTTTGCCTAGTTGGCCTTCCATACCTTGCGTCTCCGTGTCCCAGGTCCTGTTTGGGCGCCAATGTCGCGACCGGCACACACACCCGCCCCCTCGCATATCACAATAATATAAGAATAAATAATAGAAATAAACAAATATACGCATTTTTATGTAATGAAAAAACACATACCTGTAATCCAGGGGTGTAAAGTACTTGAGTAATTGTACTTCGTTACAATACTTAAGTACTGTTTTTGGGGATTTGTACGTATTATTAGATTTGTATACTTGTACTTTTACTCAATTACATTTCAGAGAAAAAAAACATACTTTTTACTCCTTACATTTAAAATGCAGACCTACAAAGTACAAAGTACGAATCTCGCAGGTCCAACAATTTTAATTTGCATATTTGTTTCTCTGGCCGAACTAACGTTAACGTTATTAATCCTGCGGCCGCACTTTAGCTGATTGGTCCTTGTGCAAGACTAGACAGCGGGGATCTTTGATGAAACACCTGCTATCAGAAGAATAGACAGTCAGGGTGACAAGCTACAGAAGATGACTACAAACGATAGTACGAGTGATGAAGAGGACGAAACGGTCGGCGTGGACGGACAAGACGAGCACCCATGGCCTTGCAATAAAAAAAAGTTTTTACTTTTACTTTTTAGTACTTAAGTACATTTAAAAGTAGAAACTTTTGACTTTTACTCAAGTGTGTTTTTAGCCAGATACTCTGACTTTTACTTGAGTAAGATTTTGAGACGGTACCCATACTTTCACTTAAGTATAATTTCTGGGTACTTTTTACACCCCTGCTGTAATCAAAGTTTACTTTGACTACCCTGAGTTTACTGCAGTCAGCACTTGTATCACATCGAATGCTGTCCTCCAACAACACTGGGAGCTCAACGCGCAGCGCAAAAAACCTCTCCAAGCACTTCCCGCGGCTCATCCATCGGATCTCAGTGTGCGTCTGTAAATCCCCATAAACTGCGTTCACTTCATCCAAAAAGGCAACAAACTTCCTCTGATTGAGAGACCTGTTCCCTCCTGAATGAGATTGGTTGGCTACAGGCTGCAGCTCCTTCGAGGGAGCGCCCTCTATCGGTAGACAATTATAATTACAATTGGACTCTTACGCTTGCTTCCAACGCCTGAGAAACCAACAATTTATTAATATTTAGAAATTGACTCGCGGACCGCACTGTATGAGGACGGGGCGGGCCGCCACTTGCCCATCCCTGATCTAGGCTCATTCATTTGAACTCATTAGCTTAGCCTAGCACGACATGGCGCATCATTTATTTATTTTATGTATTTATTTCACCAATTCGGGAGTTCCTCTCTCACTCAGTAGGTCTCAGTTGAGCAGGGCCGCTCACACACCACACATCTAGGAACTTCCAACAAAGTTCAAGCTGTTGCCGTGCTGTTTTGACAACCTTATATTGCATTTCTACTCTTTTATCTGATTTACTTTTCACAGTTCAGCAGCAGGTCTTCTCTCTATTGTCACCTAGCGTCTGACAGGCGTATGCAGTCCAGCCTGTACACAGTGCTGCAGCCCTGTGCTCTGATTGGCTGAGGCGCTTGACGCTGTTATCTCTTAACCTGAGTTACAGTTGGGTTATAGACATTTAAAGAGAGAGTTATAGTGAGAAGACAGAGATGTTTCCCTGGCCGTGGCGGAAGGTAAATATAAATAAATAGCACTGACACATNGCCCAACGGCCACGGTTCTGGACCCCAGCTGGCCCTCCCGGATGTCTTGCCCACGTACGCCCACTCCTTCTACCCTCTGATCAACCCCCCATCCCACTGGGCTTCCAAGGTGGCCGAGCCCGACCCTGCGATGCACCTTTCCCCACTTCTTCCTCCTCCCCCACATCCTCCAAGTGTGACATCACGACAGACGACGTCCGTGATGGCGAAGGGCCAGGCGGCCCCCCGAAACAACCTCACATCAAGACGGAACAGATGAGCCCCGGTCACTGCTCCGCCTTTTCTTCCTCCTCGTCTTTGTCGCCAGGGCAACCACCACCATCATACACCTCCCTCTCCTCCTCCTCCACCACCAACCTGCAGAGCTCGCCGGGCGGGGGGGTTCTACGCCACCACGGCAGGGTGCTGGACCCCCGCTGGATTGTACCACCACCAGCATCACCCCTTCTTCCATCCCATCTTGCCGCAAGGACCCTACGCTGTTGCCACAACGACGATGATGGGAGTGCAACCACGGCCATCGCAGTATCGACTTCCTGGGGGCAGCAGCCTGCATCGCCTGCCTACCCCTCCTTGACCCGACTGTGAGAGATGGAATTATAGCGCAAAGTTGTATTTTTAAAGTTGTATTTATATATATTGTATATATTGTTTATTTCATCATATTCTCATTTTGTCACACTTTCACATCATGGTGCAAACTGATTTGTCATGCCTGTACAACACACAAACCCAACCATACAACACACACACATGTTTCAACGTTTCTTTTAATGACTAGTGTGACTGTAAACATAACTAGCTTTCCTTTACTGCAACTTACAAATATATCGATCATTCCAAATATAAAATATGTGATGTTCATCAAAACGTATTCCTCTGTGAGGAAAATATGAAAGTCAAATATTAATTTGTGAATATTTCCCTCCCTGTTATCTAAAAGATGTGCATAATAATAATAATAATAAACTTTTATATGCCACCTTTGTGATACAAAGTGCTTTAGATGATGAAGCTAGGGGTTATGATTTAGGGTTTTGCTGTGATCATGATCAGCTTGCTCTCCAGCCAGCACCCTATTACAATAGTACTATTATTACTATTTATCATTTGTACTTTGTCATTTATAATTGTAATGCTTTATTACCCCTTTTAATGTCCGTACGACACCCATTGCACTCCGAACTGTCCCTGGAAGGAGG
>PIJE02000901.1:167270-209592 GCA_002895965.2 Coryphaenoides rupestris | reverse complement strand
ACATCGTATAGATCCTAGAAAGCCTGACCTTTGTGAAGTGTGTGCGATGCACAATTTTGCACTGGATCAGTCCATGTTTCGCACAGATAGACGATTTGTGTATTTTAGCAAGGACCTCCTCCCAAAGTTCCTCAGGGATCTCCTCGCCAAGATCCACTTCCCAGAGAGCTTTAATGGAATTTAAGGTGACTAGACGAAGGGAACCAATCTGAGCATAGATATGAGACATCAATCCCTTCAGAGCGGGTACTGGTTTAAGGAATGTGTCTAGCGACGAATCAGTGGGGAGGTTAGGAAACTGAGGGAATCTATTTCTGACAAAACTGCGGATCTGTAAATATCTAAAGAAATGCTGCCTAGGTAGAGCAAACTTCTCAGATAGCTGTTGGAAAGACGCAAATGTGTTATCAATATACAGGTCTTTGAATGAGTTGATGCCTTGGTTGGACCAGGTAGTAAATGCACCATCTACTAAGGATGGAGGAAAAACAGGATTTGCAGTTATAGGGGCTAACGTAGAGTATGTTTGGAGACCAAAGCAGCGTTTGAACTGACTCCAAATTCTCAAGGAGGATTTGACAATTACATTTTTAGTGTAAACAGAGGGGGGGCTCTTAATGGGAAAGTGAGCCAATGCAGAGAGAGATGCTGGCCTACAGGAAGCAGCTTCCATTTCAAGCCAAACAGGCCGGGAGTGATGTGAATCAGAGTGCAGCCAGGATTGTATTGTTCTCAGATTGGCAGCCCAATAATAAAACCTCAAGTTCGGTAGAGCCATTCCACCCAGCGCCTTTGGTCTCTGTAAAAGTTGTTTGCGTATCCTAGGAGTTTTCTTGTTCCAAATAAAGTCTGAGATAATAGTGTCAATTTTACGGAAAAATGTTTGGGGGAGGAAAATGGGTATACATTGAAATAAGTATAAAACTTTGGGGAGGGTGTTCATCTTGACAGAATTGGGTTACTCGGTACAGGTTACTCGGTACGGGTTACGTGGTACGGGTTACTCGGTACGGGTTACGTGGTACGGGTTACTCGGAAGGGATTACGTGGTACGGGTTACTCGGTACGGGTTACTCGGTACGGGTTACGTGGTACGGTTACGTGGTATGGGTTACTCGGTACGGGTTACTCGGTACGCCTACGGGTTACGTGGTACGGGTTACTCGGTACGGGTTACGTGGTACGGTTACGTGGTACGGGTTACTCGGTACGGGTTACTCGGTACGCCTGCGGGTTACGTGGTACGGGTTACTTGGTACGGTTATGTGGTACGGGTTACTTGGTACGGGTTACTCGGTAGGCCTACGGGTTACGTGGTACGGGTTACGTGGTACGGGTTACTCGGTACGGGTTACTTGGTCTGGGTTACTTGCATGGATGTATAGTAACAATCAAAAGTAATAACCAAACACAAACATAAATAAGCAGTGTTTTATTAAAACGTGTGCGTGCGTGCGTGTGTGCGTGCGTGCATGTGCATGTGTTTGTGCGTGCGTGCATGCATGTGTGTGTGTTTGTGTGTGCGTGCGTGCGTGCATGTGCGTGTTTGTGTGTGTGTGCGTGCGTGCGTGCATGTGCGTGTTTGTGTTTGCGCGTGCGTGCATGTGCGTGTTTGTGTGCGTGCGTGCATGCATGTGTGTGTGTGTGTGTGTGCGTGCGTGCGTGTGTGTGCGTGCATGCGCATGTGTGTGTGTTTGCGCGTGTTTGTGTGTGCGCTTGCGTGCGTGCATGTGCGTGGATGCGCATGTGTGTGTGCTTGAGTGTGCGCGTGCGCGCATATGTGTCTGCATATGTGCGTGCATGTGCGTGTTTGCGTGCGTGTTTGCGCGTGTGTAATGACAAATATTTTTGTAACCTTTCATTTTATATTTTGTGGTTATGTGAGTTTTATTTCACCAAAATCTTGTATTGTTAAGCTGCTAATGGGAGCCCCATCCGCACATATGGAACGAGGTACATCGAGTTGTGTTTCGGAGGGCATCGGTTTGGCTGGGACTTTGTTACAGCAAAGGTCGCCGTTCCCCTCCTCGGCGCCGATTTTTTGTGTGCACATGGACTGTTGGTGGATGTAAAGAACCGCCGTTTGATTGATGCCGTCACGTTTTGTTCTTATACGTGCACGCTCAGCGGGGCTAACTCCATCCGACTGTCTAGCATGCTCTCCGCCTCAGATGACTTCCACCGTCTACTTGCCGGGTTCCCAGCTCTCACTCAGCCCACTTTCTCTGCGTCTGCCGTGAAGCATGGTGTGGAGCACCATCTCGCCACTACTGGTCCACCCGTCTACGCCCGTGCTCGGCGCCTCGACCCGACCAAGCTTGCCCAAACCTGGTGGCGGCTGGCGCCCGTGTGGCGACTACCGGCGGCTTAATGAGGCAACGACACCTGACCGATACCCAGTCCCGAACATACAGGATTTTTCAGCACACCTGGCTGGTATGGTGATTTTTTCCAAGGTGGACCTCGTCCGGGGATATCATCAGGTGCCTGTACACTCACTGGACATTCCCAAAACAGCAGTGATCACGCCGTTTGGTCTTTTTGAGTTCCTGAGAATGCCTTTCGGCCTTAAAAACGCGGCTCAATCTTTTCAACGCCTCATGGACTCGGTTTTACGGGAGCTGCCTTTTCTTTTTGTGTACTTGGACGACATCCTGGTGGCGAGCACGTCCAAATCTCAGCACCTGGCGCACCTCCGAACACTTTTTGAGCGGCTCAGCCAACATGGGCTAATTGTCAACCCCGCCAAGTGCCAGTTTGGTCTCTCCACCATTGATTTCTTGGGACACAGAGGGGGCTTTTCCACCAAGGCGTTTTCAGGGCCGGTTCGGAGCCAGAGCCTAAAACGAACCAGTTCTTCCTGTTTCCACAGACAAAGAACCGGCTCCCGGCCAGAAAAACTGGTTCAACTCTGGCCCCCCAACTTTGGGGGGCCAGAGTTGAACCAACAAAGCACCGACCACGTCAGAGGCTGGGGGCGGGCTGGGGGCGGGATTAGCAAGTCCGCCAAAAACTTTCTGAGCTCCATTTCACAACAAACCCCGACAATGGAAGTAACTACTCCGATACAACCGCACCGATACCACTTTGGCAACGCAACGTTAACCTTGTAATATTCTTAGCCAAGGAATATTGAAATAAAGAGATGCAACCGAGTTGGCGTTTATGGATGTTTAATAGCAACTGCGCATGGTACCGAGCATGGGCGTAGAATTTAGTGGGGACGCTGGGGACATGTCCCCAGCAATTAACGGAGCACCCCCCCCCCATCAGAACCGCGAATTAACAGCGCACCCCCCCCATCAGAACCGCGAATTAACAGCGCACCCCCCCCCATCAGAACCGCGAATTAACAGCGCACCCCCCCCATCAGAACGGCGAATTAACAGCGCACCCCCCCATCAGAACAGCGAATTAACAGCGCACCCCCCATCAGAACCGCGAATTAACAGCGCACCCCCCATCAGAACCGCAAATTAACAGAGCCCCCCCCATCAGAACCGCGAATTAACAGCGCACCCCCCCCCATCAGAACCGCGAATTAACAGCGCACCCCCCCCATCAGAACCGCGAATTAACGGAGCAGCATTGTTTTTCTAAATAAACATTTTGTTAACATGTCTGCTTCAGTATACTTAAAGAACAGAGAAACAAATAAGATTCAGTTTTTATTTGAGTTATGACAGAACAGGTAGGAACAAAATATACAATTACAAAAACAAGATCACTCGTATCGCGATGTAGTCCGCCATTGTTCTTGTTGTGCTCGCGTTGCTGGGAAGGCGGAGACTTATACAGACGTACAGTGACGTAATGACGTGGGGGCGGGTTGGCTCTCGAGGCTCTCTAGCCGGTGGAAAAGCAAACCGGTTCTTAAGTTGAACCAGCTCCGAACTGGCACTAGCACCAGCCCTCGGTTCACTTTGGTGGAAAAGTGGCCAGAGTCACTAAAGACGGTGCAGTCCCTCGCCCATCAAAGGTGGAGGCGGTCGCCCAGTTTCCACGCCCGCTCACTGTCAAAGCCCTGCAGGAGTTCCTCGGCATGGTGAATTTTTACCACCGCTTCATCCCTCGAGCCGCCCAGCTCATGCGGCCCTTGCACGAGGCCTTGAAAGGTAAACCCAAGCACGCTGTGGACTGGACTGAGAGCAGGGTCAAGGCCTTTGCTGACACTAAGGCAGCCCTGGCGAACACCACCATGCTGGCACATCCTTCTCCCACAGCCTCCATCGCCATCACCTCGGACGCCTCCGACTACGCTGTCGGTGCCGTCTACGAGCAGTGGGTAGGCGGGGCCTGGCAGCCACTTGCTTTCTTCAGCCGTCAGTTGCGCCCCAGCGAGCGGAAGTACAGCACTTTCGACCGGGGAGCTGCTTGGTCTCTACCTCGCCATCAGACACTTTCGCTCCTGCTGGAAGGTCGACACTTCACTGCTTTGTCGACCACAAGCCGCTGACTTTCGCCATGGCCAAGGTGGCTGAGCCGTGGTCCGCCCGCCAGCAACGTCATCTGGTCCTACATTTCGGAGTTCACCACAGATTTACAGCACGTTTGCCGGCAAGGACAACCAGGTGGCGGACTGCCTGTCACGGGCTGTGGCAGGAGCAGGTCCATCTTGGTTTGGATTACAGCCGCATGGCAGCGGACCAGACCACAGACCCAGACGTGCCAACTCCTCAGGACCTCGACTACAGGGCTGAAAATAGAGGATGTGGTTTTTGGCGATGCCGGCACCACGCTCCTGTGTGACGTCTCCACAGGCAGTCCTCGGCCAATCGTCCACGGGATGGAGACGACAAGTTTTTGACGCCATCCATGGTCGCTCCCACCCAGGTTCGAAAGCGTCACAGAGGACTGGTTGCAGCGAAGGTTCTGTTTTGGCACGGCCTCAAGAAGGACGTCAGGGACTGGGCTAACACCTGTCTTGAGTGCCAACGGGCCAAAGTACACCGCCACCACTAAAGCCCCGTTAGAGTTGTTCCCGGTGCCAGAGAGACGGTTGACCATGTTAACGTGGATCTGGTAGGCCCTCTGCCCTCCTCTCACGGTTTCACATACCTATTGACCATGGTTGACAGGACCACCCGTTGGCCTGAGGCTGTGCCACTGACATCGCTGGCATCTGTCGAGATGACACGGGCATTTATCGGCACCTGGGTTGCCCGTTTCGGCACTCCTTCGGACATATCCTCTGACCGGGGCGCGCAGTTTACGTCTGAGCTGTGGAACGCTGTCGCACAGAGCCTTGGAGTGAAACTCCACCGCACGACCGCATATCACCCACAGGCTAATGGACTCTGTGAGCGATTCCATAGGTCAATGAAGGCTGCTCTTCGTGCCAGCCTCAAAGACAGCAACTGGGTCGACAAGCTCCCGTGGGTAATGCTGGGCATCAGGACTGCACCAAAGGAAGACCTACAGTCCTCATCCGCAGAGCTTGTCTATGGCCAGCCGCTGCGGGTTCCAGGCGGATTTTGTCCCTATGCACCCACCGTTCCTTGGTCTGCGACTCTCCAGCGGGCCACGCTACTGGACAATGCGAGGCGTTTTCGCACACTGTACCCTAGCTTTCCCGTCACGGGCCTCCCTCAGTCGGCACATCCCAGCTGGCTTCAGACGGCTGGACTCACGTTTTCAATTCGCCACGACGCCCACAGGGGACCACTACGTCCCACCCTACGAGGGCCATTCCGTGTTTGGAGACAGGGGACAAACATTTTGTGGTGGACATGGGCGGCAAACCGGAGCGACTCTCCATTGACGCCTCAAACCAGCTCACTTGGACGTGGCTATGGTAGGCCCATTGAATTGGCCCAGCCCCCACGACGCGGACGACCTCCAGCTCTGCCCCCACCCCCTGCTCCCCTCCCTCCCAAAACTCCCACACTCCATGCCCCAACACCCGTGTCATGGCGGGACACCTGCCGCAGTTGTGTCTCCTCGACCTCCTGAAGGCAAGCCGTTGTGGCCGGTTAATACGTCCACCTCCCCGATGACTGTTTTTTTTCTTCTGATATGGTGAATTCTGGGGGGACGTGTGTAGTGAATGTGACATAATTCACCCTTGTTCTTTAGTGTGGTTCTACACACTGTTATTTCATGCAGTTGTTTAATGTTATGTGTTATGCATGTAAGTCATGGGGGGGGGAAACTGTTTCGGGATCGTGGTCCTTTAACTAATGTGTGGTGTGTGATGACCGTTAGGCCCCCATGGGCCTTGTTTTGGTTCCGGGGCAGCGGCCATTTTTGTAGTTCAAGGTTTTGCTATTTAAATTATTATACGACAGCACGAACTCGTGTGCTCAACGTGAGAAGTTGTCTCTTGCTTTTTAATGCAATTTCCACAACATGCATGTTACGGTATGTGTTGGCTATTGAAAGGAAGGTGGTTTATTTCATGTTGCATAATGTTAAATGTAAAAGCTAAAAGCAATTAGTAACAGATAACATGCAACATGACACATACATATACACATGAGCCTAATGCGATATATTCATTTTCCATGATAATTCTTCTATATTTTATTATCTGGTTTTGAAATACTATTAGATAGTAGTGAGTCTGCGTTCTACTAGTCAGAGAGGCTGATTCTCTGTGAAGATAGAATCCTGAAGTTTTGTTCTTGTTAATTTGTACAGAATAAAGTGCCTTACAGAACGTGAGCGTCCTGTCTTGAGAGCACCGGAACACAACGCAGTAGTCGGCGAAGTGCAGACCGCGCCGGCTACACGTGCATGTGTGCGTTTGCGCGTGCATGCGTGCGTGTGTGTGTGCGTGCAGCCAGTAGAGGGCAGCAACACGGCAACGCTCTAGACCGGTCATCGCGATATTTCACCCGTGGAAGAGAAAAGAGCGCAGCAGCAGCAGCAGCAGCGCCAGCTAAGCTAAACTAAGGCGTTATCATCATCATCATCATACATCTCCCAATACCTATAAGCTACCATGAACAATACAAGATTTTGGTGAAATAAAACTCACATAACCACAAAATATAAAATGAAAGGTTACAAAAATATTTGTCATTACACACGCGCAAACACGCACGCAAACACGCACATGCACGCACATATGCAGACACATATGCGCGCACGCGCACACTCAAGCACACACACATGCGCATCCACGCACATGCACGCACGCAAGCGCACACACAAACACGCGCAAACACACACACATGCGCATGCACGCACACACACGCACGCACGCACACACACACACACACACATGCATGCACGCACGCACACAAACACGCACATGCACGCACGCGCAAACACAAACACGCACATGCACGCACGCACGCACACACACACAAACACGCACATGCACGCACGCACGCACACACAAACACACACACATGCATGCACGCACGCACAAACACATGCACATGCACGCACGCACACACGCACGCACGCACACGTTTTAATAAAACACTGCTTATTTATGTTTGTGTTTGGTTATTACTTTTGATTGTTACTATACATCCATGCAAGTAACCCAGACCAAGTAACCCGTACCGAGTAACCCGTACCACGTAACCCGTACCACGTAACCCGTAGGCCTACCGAGTAACCCGTACCAAACACCGACGGGAGTGGTTCACATACCAGCCACTAGGGGGACGATTACCTCACTGTTGGTTCCATGCACACACACAAGCAGGACATCAACACGTGTTTGTGCAAACAGCACGGACACAACCACACAAGCAGTACATCAACACGTGTTTACGCAAACAGCATGGACACGCACGCACACACACACACACACACACACACACACGCAGCGTTGCTATAACGACGCAACACAATGTGATCAATGTGTACGGGGTAAGCGTATACTGGAGTCCGTCTGCATCCATCTGTGATTTCAATGAAAGTCAAGGGGCGAGTAAACAACTGCCAAGCGTTCGACGGGATCTCGTTTTTTTTGCTGTGAAATGAAAACACGGTTTTTAGATGTGGAATGGAGGTTGTTACGCAAGAGGTAAACCCCGAGCCATGTGTACGCCCGTGTAAACACATCTTCCGAGTGTGTTGCATTGACTTTACACTGCGGTGTTCCAGGCTGAAACAAGATGTCCTTGGAGCCCCCCAACAGAGTGCCAAGTCTTACACATGTACAAGTTTGACTGGAAGGGCCTCAACATGTTTCACAGTAGTTTTCACATGAATGTGACGGTGGTTCTATGGGATTCAAGGTTTCTTTGTGGTTTTCCTTTGTTTTTCAAAGAGCCGATCACCAGACGTAAGCGAGGCACGATGCGTGACGTAATGTTGCGGCAACGCCATTCAAACACACAGTCTCGGTCGTCTTCATTAATATCAATGGTTTTATTTCCAGACTATTTACACAGCACAAAAGATTTGCACTTATAGGTTACACTTGTTCTCCACAACTGGTCCACGCGAGGATCTATTTAAAGCGCATGTTCAGCATACCAACATTCAAGTGGAACAACAGATGCACGCGGACGTACGCACAACACACCTATTAGGTTTCTTTCCAATTAGCCTGGGAGCTGTGATAACTCTGCTGCAGCAAATGATCACCCTATGGAACGTTTCAAATGTCGTTTCAAAACTAACTTTCCGTCACAGAAGTGAACCCGACGCAGACAGCAGCTAGCGTCGCAAACGAGCCGCGCCAAAACAAGAACTCAACGAAGCAAACGTTGGAAACATTTATTCACCGGGCGTGAACATTAACGTTATCGAACACAATGTCAGAAGAGAACATAACCAGAGACAATCAGGTGGTTGGTGATAACAAACTAACCTCGGTGGGTTGGGGGATCAGAGCCGGGGAGAAGAAGTCTAGTGGTCCTGGGAGACAATATGAGTCATTAAGAGTCATTCGGAGAGTCACCGAGAGTGTCGGCTCGGCCCGGTTTAAAGACGGCCGCTGGGAAGAGAGCGGATCATGTTGGGTTTGGTTTACCTCCTCCTGCTCTTCAGCTTTGAAGCAGACAGGTGGGGGTGTTGCTCTGGTTAGTCTAGTGGGGGTGGTGGTGGTTGAGAGAACAGCAGTCGCGTCGGTCAGTTCTCCAGGAAAGCCACGTAGTCCGTCAGCCTGGCCAGCTGCTGTTCGTTGGGAACCAGCGATACCGGGGGAGGATCTGGATGAGGAGGAGGACGAGGAGACATCCGGTGGGAGAGAGATAGAGAGAGAGAACGATGTGTTAGGGTGGTGGGAGGGTGGGGATTATTCAGTGTCTCGCAGCAAGCAGCTCTCTCCAACATCGTGTCGTAGCTCCCGCTTGAACTCGTGCGCTGATCATGAGGGCGGAACCCCTCTGCACATACAGTATGCTCATCTCAGCGCTTCCTTAACATGTGAAACAAACCTGTTGTTGTAGTCGTAGTAGTATTATTGTGTCGTCATATTGGATTATAGCTGTACATGTGTATTGAACGTTATATTGGACTAACACACCATCTGCACTCCAACCAATGGGGAATGCCGCCGCCCCCCCCCACATATACGGAATGAAAACAGATCAGGACCAGAGCCAGTCTGGTTCACAGAGACACACGAGGTGCTAGAGAAGTAAAGATCACCCAGTCGGCTTCACATGTGATTGTGTGTCAGCGTCTCACAGGACACATGCGTGGCAGATGCCTCCACATCAAGCTCGATTGATTAGAGAGAAGCAGGGCCCCCCCCCACACATATAAATAAATATGAGAGAGCGAGAGCGAGAGAGAGAGAGAGGATGTGAAAAAGCTCGGCTCGGTGGGCGGGGGTGACGACGGCAAATTTATGAGTGGGAAGAGGACGGGTTCACATCCAAACACCAAAAAAAGAAAGAAAAGTTTCCAGATGAAAACTTGGAAAAGTGTGTGAGTCACGGGTGAAGCGGGTGGACATCCTGAGGGGGGGGGGGGGGGGAGTCACAGAGCCAGGCCGAGGCAGAGGTCCCCGTGGTCTGCTGTAGAGAACAGAAGGAGGTGGTCTGTGGGCCAGCAGAGCAACAGTGCCACCTACCTGGCTTCTGGGGCATTACCATCCTGGTGTTGGGGTCGGCCAGCCAACCCTGGCTCACCACGCCTGCAATGAAGCGTGCACACCAAACACTCACTTGTGAATAATAATAATAATAATAATATTATTAATTCAAAATATAATTAATTCATTTCTCACACAGTTCAAACAAATGCAGATTGATATTTCAGTTTATTGCTGATGCTGCTATATTGATGCTATATTCCTGCAATGTTCTGGGAGGTGGGGAGCGATGTGGACGTACCCTTCACCGCCTCCTCCACCGAGTAGCCCACGAAAGCCGCAAAGTCCTGGGCGGCGATGGAGGTGTAGGCCTGGGCCACCAAGCTGTAGGCCCTCTGGCGCGTGCCTTCTGGATGGATGGATGGATGGATGGATGGATGTGAACACACACACACAACACACACACACCACACACACACACACACACACACCACACACACACACACACACACACACACACACACACACACACACACCACACACACCACACACACCAACACACACACACAAACACCACACATATACATACGGGCTAAATTATACAGATCCTGTCGGTTTCCTCAACCTTCAAACGTCCCCTAGTCTGTACTCTTGACACCGATCAACACCACAGTAGGTACCGTCGTCTAGATAAAAGTCAAGATGACTTGTTCCGTGGTCTGTGGCAGGGGGCCCGGAGCCTGCGGCCAGGGGCCTGCACAGAGAGCAGCACTGTAAAGATGCCAGCGGGCCAATCTGCTTCCTGCAGCCATCTGCGTTCTGTCAGCGCCAGGACTCGATGCTTGTCTAAAAAACCCCAAAAAAACACTCCAGTGATACTGGGGGGCGCCAGGCCGTTAAAAACCCAGAGTCTGAGTGCACACGGCGGCCCACTCAGACGGTGACCAAGACCATGTAGGACCACCCCCCCCCCCCCCCCCGCCCTAGGGTCTGGGACTTTCCTCCATGTTTGATAGCCTAGCAACCGCTTGTTTGTCTCCGTGTGCGTGTGTTCGTGTGTATACGTGTACAGCAGTGCTGAGCGGTATTGCAGAGGTAGCAGCAGTAACAATAACAAGTTGGGGGAAGGCAGTATGTGTGTGTGGCGGGGAGGTGGATGAGGGAGGACAGCTGTCTCAGAAGGCCGGAGAATGTATTCCGGTCCTCCAACCACTCCCACGTGCCGCTCTCCAAATGCATACCACCCCAACGTTTTCCATGGGCCATGGGTTTGTCTGGGGCGGCGGCGGGGGTTAGGTTGTGTTTTGAACAGTGAACATACCAACAACAACATCACTTGACTAAGTGATTCGGAACGACAGCAGCAGGTACGTTAACCCTGCTTTATTTCCATCCGCAGTGTGCTTCTAAAAGCTGCTTAGAAAAACACACACATCCTTGAGGGCTGAGATTCGGCGGGGAGTCGCTCGCTCCAATCTGCTGGTGGTGGAGGACGAAGAACATGAAATGTCACCCCAAACAAACACAAACACACTTCCGTCCGACCTAACGCGACCAATTTATAACATGACATCATGTGCAAGCGAGCAACGGCCATAAAGAGGCTTAAAGTGTCATCACCGCGGCTGGCTCGGCTCAACAGGCTTGCATCAGCGCAGCGCAGCGCAGCCAAGCAGGTCACCTTAAGAGCGGAGGAGGAGGTGGTGGTGTATTTTTACCACTGGCTTCTACGCCCGTCGGGGTGCTGCTGTTCAAAGATGACTCACATCGGAGGGCCTGGAGGGCCTGGATAGACCTGCCCCCCACCCCCAACAACACACCACAACAAGCCAAAAACGGAGAAGCCTAATAGAGCAAGAAGGTTGGTTTTGGGACGGGGTGGTTTATGTGGTGGGAAACAGGAACCACTGGAGGTCTATTCCCCGGAAAGTTTCGCATATTAAAAAATCTTTCCCCCCCTCCCGACGCCGCCCCCACACACTCTTTACCACCAGCAAAGGAAAGAGCACAGGTCCTGGCAAATAGTTTAGTTTATTTTTAAAACAAGCCTTGTGCCAAGCGAGAACAAAAAAACAAACTAGGCCAACCTCTGATAGTCCCAAGAAGGAAAGAGATCTTCCAAGAAAAACCTCTGGAGTGAGTGTTTGCACCTCCAGGGTTCTTGAAACACCGGTATCTTATTCGATAATAGGCCTCAGCGTGAGCCAGAAGTGATGACCAGGACACATGCTTGCGTATACGTTAGCTTTTATTTGGTGGATCTCAGACCGGCTCCTTTATCCTAGCACACTCACTTACTGCAAGCAATCACCACGTTGCATGTGATTGCCGAAAACTATGAAACAACAAATGAGGAACAGATAAAACAATGAACGTACACATCTATGAAAATGCAATGGTAAACAAAACTTTGACATTGGACAAACTTTACTGGTCACAACAGAAAAATCTAGCTGAGAAAATATCAGTATAATGGGTGTTGCAGTAGTAAAGGTATAAAAATGCTGAAAAAACATGAGGAAAGCAATTCAATTGCACTCACATTTTAACTGATCATATCCGTTAGCCTACGCCAATGTTAGCAACCCACAGACTTTCCTTCACAACTTCTATTGCAACTAGAGTCCCTGCCATAACATTGAGGTCATGAAAAACCTGCAAAAAGTACATTCAAGTTATTCAAAGTCCACCACTCAAACCCCACTATTCCTCCTCCTCTGCGTCTTCAAAACTCTTCGTCATCGGCAACCCAAAGTCCATCTTCGCGAGCACCGCCACCACATGCTTCCGTGGCCAGGGTGAAGTGGTCCAATCTTCTCGAAGCCCGGCTCAGGCCGCTCCTCCCCCAGGGAACCCCTTGGCGGCATCCTTGGTCTGCGAGATGAGGCCTTGGAGGCCAGCAGGAACTCTGCGGCGCCGCCCTGCTCCAGGGCCCTCACGGGCGGTGTCCGTGAGCTCCGAGCTGGCCTGCAGCCGCTCGCCGTATCGCTGCGCCAGGGCCCGCAGCGTCGCCACTTCTGGTCCTGCACATTCCCGATGTGCTCCAGCAGCAGCGTCTTGCGCTCCTCCAGCAACGGCATAGAGCAGGTCGAAGCGCTCCGCCAGGCTCTGCTTGGCCCGCTGGGAGTTCTCCTGCACGGCCCGGCAGGAGTCCTCCATCTGGTGCAGCAGGGCCTGCAGGCGCCCCGTTGCTGGCCACCAGCGTGTCGATGGCATTGCTCAGCTCCCCCTTCTGGGCCTGGTAGACGCTGGACAGGGGCGACACCTCGCAGTCCTTGTGCTGGCCAAACACTTGCACATGGAACAGGTGGGCACCTGGCAGGTTGACACAGTAGATGTTGATCCTCTCATCCTCGTGCTCCTGACACAGGGGCTCCTTGGACTCCTTGGGCTTCAGGGACGGCTCTGTGTTTACTGCCGCCGGTGCCGGTGCCACCGGTGCCTCCTGCTGCTGCTTGTAGATGTCAATGATGTTCTCCACCAGGAGGTTGCGCTGGAGCCCGTGCACGCCGTGGCGGTCCAGCACCACCTCGAATCGGCAGGTTGGCGGCAGCGGAAGACGCCGCCGGAGAAGCGGTAGGGGTTGCGCGAGTCGTAGAGGTCGCTGGCGCAACTGCGGCACAGGTTGTGCTGGCAGGGCAGTATGACCACAGGCTTGGTGAACATCTCCAGGCAGGATGGGGCAACTCAGCTGCTTCTCGAGGCTCTCCATGGGGCTTGGGGGGCGGACCACCGACCCGGTCCTCTGGACGTCCATGACTGAAATACTCAAAGGGTCTTCCTTGGGTTCCTTCTATGACTCTCAGTTCAGCAGCAACAAGGCCTCCAGTAGAAAGTGGAAGGGATCAAGGCGGTGTGGCTGCTAGTGTGTCACTGTCACTCTGAATCGTGCTTGCGGTCTGTTCTGGCTAGGAGCTAGCCGCCTACCATGTCCTTTTATAGTGACCCTGCAGAGGCGGTGACACCCGACACCCACCAAGCAGGGCACACATTCCTCCCGGCCTGCTCGCCAGGGATCTTTTGGGGAAACATTTCCCCCACACCCCCACCATGCCCACTGTGCCTCTTGTGTCACGTGGTACAGCGCCGAGCCGTGACTGACGTCCAAGTGTGATGAAGCTCAGACAAGTCATAAACTCTGGGGAGATAAACAAGGCCCGTGTGACCCATGATGCGGTGTCCCACCTGGAGAATGTGGAACGGTGGGTGGATAAACAACATGTCCTCGTCAACACGCCTGTGACTTGTTGTTGTTGTTGTCGATATTGTTGTTGTTGTTTCCACACTGAGTTTTTGCAATTTCATAATCCCGGCCTCTTAGTCAAACCTACCATTTCTATATCTATCTATATATAGCTTATAACAGCTATAGAAGGGCTACTATAGAAGAAGATGATTGGAGAATATAGAAGCATTGACGTCAACATATACTGTTAGGCTTGTTGTTCATGTAACCATCAATATACCAAACGTTAAACATTATTGTTCAAGGGAACTTTATTCAACTGAGACAATGAAAGCATACTTTCACTGTAAGTTGAAAAAAAGATTCACTATTAATAAAAGTGAATGGAACCAAACTATTGAGTAAGCATCAATAACTGCTGTACATATGTACACTATTTCCCTGGCTTGGATACAGCTGAGACAACCTTTGGAGGAGGTCACCTGCTGGTCATAATTGAGAGTCCAAACAAAACACACTAAAAAGGAAACCTTACCTCATTCTTCAACAGTGGAATGTAGAAGTAATTTATTATTATTTATTGCATTAAATGAAATCCTCTAAATACATAGAATACTTTGGTTAAAAGGACAGAGCATGCTTGCATGAGAATTGTTCAGCACTTCAAGCCCAACCCTCACCTTCAACGTTCCTCAACTTACTAAAAGTACATAACCTCAAGCAGGGGCTTTTATGGGGGGCAAAATAAGCTAATATAAGCTAAAGTTAAGACCCTGGTCCCTGCGGTGGAAACGCACTCCTTGGAGTTCCTCCAAATGGTCCTAGTTCCTGGGTTAATTTAGTGCAGTGGGAACACGGCTTATTTCACAATGAACTGTTCAGCCGCAGTCATTTGTGTGTGGATTAACAGTCAGCAGTTGACTGTGACAAGTTTGAGCAAAAATAGCCTGTACCTCTCAGGGACTCCATGACGGGGAGGATGTTCTCGGACCACTGGAAGGCAGCAATGGCCGTGTAGATGCCAGGGAAGTCTCTCTGCCAGATCCTCTGACCGACGGCCCACAACGCCGTCAGCTCTGGGTTCGCCTGTTGACAAGCAGAGCGCTTTGTCAAAACTGATCTAATGAGCTTTGTTTACATTGAGGTCACCTTGCAAGTTAACCGATGTCGGCATATTATTTACCATGTCAGCTGATTTCCGTGAACATACACATATCTGAGTAGTAGGCAGTTCATAACATGAATAATATTCACAATGCCGATGTATTCCCATTGTCACTAATCAAATCCTAAAGGATTATTGCATATCCTTTCTACAGTTACTCCAACATATTATATGCAATCATTTCCGAAGCAACAGTCACTTATAAAATGAATGTGGGGAAGTGGCCAAATAACAAATAACAAAAAAAAACAACCTAATAGTAAAGCAGCAGTAGCTTGGGCGGTTGAACAGAAACTGTAAGGTTGCTGGTTCGATCCCCGGCTCCTCCTAGCCAAGTGTCAAGGTTTCCCTGAGCAAGACACTTCACCCCAACTGGTCCTGACGAGCTGGCTGTTGCCTTGCATGGTTGACACCGCCGTCGGGTGTGTGGATGTGTGTATGAATGGGTGAATGTGAGGCGATATTGGAAAGTTATTTGGATAAAAGCGCTTATAAATGCTTTCCATGTACCGTTTACCAGCACACATGAGATGTAAGAACAAGATTTGCAATTTAGAACACATCGTAAAAGTAATTCTCCAATTGGAATTTGATGTATATTTATTCTGCATGTAATCATCTTGTCAACTGAATCAAAAGTCATCAGATGTGCGTTCTGTGTGAGGCTCAGAGTGTTGACATCCTTACCGACTTGATGGCCTGTGGTATCCTCTTCCAGAGGTAACTCTGGCGTTGTTCCTGAGACACAATGACATACAGTACACGTTAGCTTCCACCGTCACGACACTCCTCTCTGTGCTCTTCCAGTCTTCAAGTTATTCAAAGTCTACCACTCCAAAACCCCACTATTCCTCTTCCTCTGCGTCTTCAAACTCTTCGTCATCGGGCAACCCATAGTACTTACATGTCATTATGCAGCAAATACAGACACAGCAGCTGAGCGTACACTTGAGGAGTGGCAATGCCCCCCGGAGCCTGTTGAGAGAGACACAACAAGTCAGTTTATGATGCCAAAACTTCCCATCATCACCCAGTTCAAGGCCTACGATCACCACCATCATCATCAAAGTGTAAAAGTGAAGAAGAGAATAGATCCTTTTCACAGCAGGAACAACCTTGGTGTCGTTCATCACAATAATGATGGGTCTGTTGGAATTGTACTGTACTGTACTGTAGGTCTGGCAGTGCACCAGTATACCAGACACAAACCAGTCCAGTCACTATACAGTACATTGACCTTGCTGGCCTTGGTGCTGGCCTTGACCTGCACAATACCAGACAACCCATCCACCCATGCAGTCTGGAGGTTGGTGTCGACTGGTATCTTACTGTAGTCACTTGTGTGTGAGAGACTCAATGTACTAAAGGTAGCATTTCATGGTTACCCTAACAACCCTCACTTTCAACGTTCCTGAACTTTCTAAAAGTACATAACCTCAAGGCAAGGGGTTCAAAATGAGCTAATAATAAGCTAAATAAGTGAAGACCCTGGTCCTTGGGGTGGAAACGCACTCCTCCACATGGGTCCTAGTTGCTGGGGGTAAGTTAATGCGGTGGGAACGCGGCTAAGATAAGATAATAATCATAAATAATAATCATAATAATAATCATAATATAAATCATAACCACACACACACGAGCCACTAGCCACTAGCCATCTAGCACCTAGCACTAGCTCTAAGCTCTAGCACTAAGCTACTAGCAGGCTATCCGTTTGCAGACGCTTCGTGATTCGCCTGCGATTTTGAAAACTGAATGTCACCTCCAGCTCTTGACTTTCACACTGCTCCAGTAACTTATCGTAGTTTTATTTCACCAAAATCTTGTATTGTTCATGGTAGCTTATAGGTATTGGGAGATGTATTTGTTGTGTAACTGCGCCCTCTATGGGATGGTGGTGGCTATAGGCTGCATTTTCGTGTTCCTTTCTCAGTCTGCGTTCTACTAGTCAGAGAGGTACGTGTCCACAGCAGTGCAATGTAAACTTGAAACATACCTGTTGTAACTTTAGTTTGAGTGCACATGGTAACTTGTACATGCATTTCATGATGAGTGCACATAAATGTAGTCGTGTTTTGTTGAGAACATTGATGTGTTGAGAGCTTTAGAGATTGTTAACATAGCTAACCTCGTGGTTTGTTTTGCTGTATGCTAGCGCTCGCCATTCTATCTTCGTGTAATATAGCCCCAAATGTTTCAGTTGTCCTTTTTCTTATGTTAGGCTGATTCTCAGTGAAGATAGAATCCTGAAGTGTTGTTCTTGTGAGGTATGTACTCCCAATACCAGGTTTAGAATATAATGTGTTCATTTAAATGTTTTCTTGTACTGTATGTTGTTCTATGGCACTGAACAGCCCAGATGTAAAGCACGTGCATTTTGTGACATTGTAGTGAATGTGACATAATTCACCCTTGTTCTCTAGTGTGGTTCTACACACTGTTATTTCATGCAGTTGTTTAATGTTATGTGTTATGCATGTAAGTATGACTGTTTCGGGATCGTGGTCCCTTTAACTAATCTGTGTGTGTGATGACGTAGAGCCCCATGCTTGTTTTGGTTCCGGGGCAGCGCCATTTTTGTAGTTCAAGTTTTGCGATTCAAATTAAACGACACACGAACTCGTGTGCTCAACGTGAGAAGTTGTCTCTTGCTTTTTAATGCAATTTCCACACTGGTGACCCCGACGTTAGTTTGTTGGACGTATCCAGAGACACGACACGACCATGACCGCGAACGCTGTTACTCTCAAACTCCCCGAATTCTGGGAATCGTCGGCGTCGGCATGGTTCGCCCAGACCGAAGCGCAGTTCGCGTTGCGTGAGATCACCGCGGATACAACAAAATACTACTACGTTGTGTCAGCTCTCGGAAATTCAACAGCATCCAGAGTGGTGAGCCTCCTTAAACATCCTCCGGCAACTGAGAAGTATGCAGCACTCAAAGCCCACCTGTTTAAAACGTTTGAACTGTCGGACACTGAGAGAGCCAGCAGGCTTTTCTCCCTTCAAGGACTGGGTGACAGCAAACCGTCTGAGCTCATGGACCGTATGCTGGATCTCCTGGGCGAGCACAGACCCGATTTCCTTTTCATCCAGCTTTTCCTGCGTCAGCTGCCTTCCCAAGTAAGAGCTGCATTGGCCAACACCACAATCACTGACTGTCGGAGACTGGCTGAAGAGGCTGATAAATTTTTCCTGGCGAGTCAAGGGCACTGTGTCATGGCCGCGCTTCTTCCCGCGCACATCGCTCCTGTGACACTGGACGACTCCACACTCATCGCTGCAACCACTTCTCATCGGCAGCAGTCTTCAGGTCGGCAGCAGTCTTCAGGCCCCCAGCAGTCTTCAGGCTTGTGTTTTTACCATGCGAAGTTTGGACCAAAGGCTCTTAAATGCCGTTCGCCATGCAGTTTCGGCGGGTTGGGAAACGCCAGGCCCGGCGCTCAGTAGTGGCCATGAGCGTCGGTTGCGTAGGCAGGCTGCTTTTCATCCGCGACAGCATCTCCGGACGACGTTTCCTGTGCGACACGGGAGCACAGAGGAGCGTCCTGCCTGCATCCCGTTTGGACATGGTGACCGACAGCCACGGCCCCCCTATGGAAGCTGCTAATGGGAGCCCAATCCGCACATATGGAACGAGGTACATCGAGTTGTGTTTCGGAGGGCATCGGTTTGGCTGGGACTTTGTTACAGCAAAGGTCGCCGTTCCCCTCCTCGGCGCCGATTTTTTGTGCGCACATGGACTGTTGGTGGATGTAAAGAACCGCCGTTTGATTGATGCCGCACGTTTTTGGTTCTTATACGTGCACGCCAGCGGGGCTAACTCCATACGGACTGTCTAGCATGCTCTCCGCCTCAGATGACTTCCACCGTCTACTTGCCGGGTTCCCAGCTCTCACTCAGCCCACTTCTCTGCGTCTGCCAGTGAAGCATGGTGTGGAGCACCATTCTCGCCACTACTGGTCCACCCGTCTACGCCGTGCTCGGCGCCTCGACCCGACCAAGCTTGCCGTTGATGGAGGAGAACTACGATAAGTTACTGGAGCAGTGTGAAAGTCAAGAGCTGGAGGTGACATTGCAAGTTTCAAAACGCAGCGACTCACGAAGCGTCTCAACGATAGCTGCTGCTGCTAGTGTTTGTGTGTGTGTGTGTGTGTGTGTGTGTGTGTGTGTTATCGTCATTATTATTATCTTAGCCGCGTTCCCACCGCACTAACTTACCCCAGCAAGTAGGACCCATGTGGAGGAGTGCGTTTCCACCGCAGGGACCAGGGTCTTCACTTATTTAGCTTATTATTAGCTCATTTTGAACCCCTTGCCTTGAGGTTATGTACTTTTAGAAAGTTGTGGAACGTTGAAGGTGAGGGTTGTAGGGTAACAATGAAATGCTACCTTAGTGCACACAATGCACTGTACATTGAGTCTCCTCACACACAAGTGACTACAGTAAGATACCAGTCGACACCAACCTCCCAGACTGCATGGGTGGATGGGTTGTCTGGTATTGTGCAGGTCAAGGTCAGCACCAAGGCCAGCAAGGTCAATGTACTGTATAGTTACTGGACTGGTTGTGTCTGGTATACTGCTGTGAAAAGGATCTATTCTCTTCGTCACTTTCTTACACTATGATGATGATGGTGGTGATGCCAGTCGTAGGCCTTGAACTGGGTGATGATGGGAAGTTTGGGTGTCATAAAATGACTTGTTGTGTCTCTCTCAACAGGCTCCGGGTGGCATTGCCACTCCTCAAGTGTACGCTCAGCTGCTGTGTCTGTATTTGCTGCATAATGACATGTAAGTACTGTGGGTTGCGTGGTGGACTTTGAATAACTTGAAGACTGGAAGAGCACAGAGAGGAGTGTCGTGACGGTGGAAGCTAACGTGTACTGTATGTCATTGTGTCTCAGGAACAACGCCAGATACCTCTGGAAGAGGATACCACAGGCCATCAAGTCGGTAAGGATGTCAGAACACTCAGAGCCTCACACAGAACGCACATCTGATGACTTTTGATTCAATTGACAAGATGATTACATGCAGAATAAATATACATCAAATTCCAATTGGAGAATTACTTTTACGATGTGTTCTAAATTGCAAATCGTGTTCTTACAGCTCATGTGTGCTGGTAAATGGCACATGGAATGCATTTATAAGCGCTTTTATCCAAATAACTTTCCAATGTCGCTCACATTCACCCATTCATACACGCATCCACACACCTGACGGCGGTTGGTCAACCATGCAAGGGCAACAGCCCAGCTCGTCAGGACCAGTTGGGGTGAAGTGTCTTGCTCAGGGAACCTTGACACTTGGCTACGAGGAGCCGGGATCGAACCAGCAACCTTAGTTTCTGTTCAAACCCCCAAGCTACTGCTGCTTTACTAATTAGTTATTTTTTCTTTCGTTATTTGTTATTTGGCCACTTCCCCACATTAATTTTAGAGTCTGAACTGATGAAACCTTGCTTCGGAAATGATTATATATAATATGGTTGGAGTAACTGTAGAAAGAGATGCAATAATCCTTTTGGATTGATTAGTGACAATGGGAATACATCAGCATTGTCAATATTATTCATGTATGAACTGCCTACTACTCAGATATGTGTATGTTCCACGGAAATCAGCTGACATGGTAAATATATGGCGACAATCTGGTTAACTTGCAAGGTGACCTCAATGTAAACAAAGCTCATTGAATCAGTTTTGACAAAGGGCTCTGCTTGTCAACAGGCGAACCCAGAGCTGACAGCGTTGTGGGCCGTCGGTCAGAGGATCTGGCAGAGAGACTTCCCTGGCATCTACACGGCCATCGCTGCCTTCCAGTGGTCCGAGAACATCCTCCCCGTCATGGAGTCCCTGAGAGGTACAGGCTATTTTCGCTCAAACTCGTCAGTCAACTGCTGGCTGTTAATCCACACACAAATGACTGCGGCTGAACAGTTCATTGTGAAATAAGCCGTGTTCCCGCCGCACTAAATTAACCCAGGAACTAGGACCATTTGGATGAACGCCAAGGAGTGCGTTTCCACCGCAGGGACCAGGGTCTTATCTTTAGCTTATTTTGCCCCCCATAAAAGCCCCTGCTTGAGGTTATGTACTTTTAGAAAGTTGAGGAACGTTGAAGGTGAGGGTTGGGCTTGAAGTGCTGAACAATTATAATGCGAGCATGCTCTGTCTTTTTAACCAAAGTATTCTATGTATTTAGAGGATTTCATTTAATGCAATAAATAATAATAAATTACTTCTACATTCCACTGTTGAAGAATGAGGTAAGGTTTCCTTTTTAGTGTGTTTGGTTTGGACTCTCAATTATGACCAGCAGGTGGCCTCCTCCAAAGGTTGTCTCAGCTGTATCCAAGCCAGGGAAATAGTGTACATATGTACAGCAGTTATTGATGCTTACTCAATAGTTTGGTTCCATTCACTT
Source organism: Coryphaenoides rupestris (assembly GCA_002895965.2). Lineage (NCBI taxonomy): Eukaryota > Metazoa > Chordata > Actinopteri > Gadiformes > Macrouridae > Coryphaenoides > Coryphaenoides rupestris. The sequence continues at coordinate 187,863 of PIJE02000901.1, read as the reverse complement.
TTATTAATCGTGAATCTTTTTTTCAACTTAGACAGTGAAAGTATGCTTTCATTGTCTCAGTTGAATAAAGTTCCCTTGAACAATAATGTTAACGGTTGTATATTGATGGTTATATTGAACAACAGCTATACAGTATATGTTGACGTCAATCTTCTATATTCTCCAATCATTTCTTCTATATAGCCTTCTATAGCTGTACAGCTATATATAGATAGATATAGAAAATGGTAGGTTTGACTAAGAGGCTGGATTATGAAATTGCAAAAACTCAGTGTGACAACAATATCGACAACAAGAAGTCACAGGCGTGTTGACGAGGACATGTTTATCCACCCACCGTTCCACATTCTCAAGGTGGGACACCGCATCACGGGTCACACGGGCCTTGTTTATCTCCCCAGAGTTTATGACTTGTGTCTGAGCTTCATCACACTTGGACGGCAGTCACGGCTCGGCGCTATACCACGTGACACAAGCAGCACGGTGGGGGGTGTGGGGGAAATGTTTCCCCAAAAAGATCCCTGGCGAGCAGGCCGGGAGGAATGTGTGCCCTGCTTGGGCGGTGTCGGGTGTCACCACCTCTGCAGGGTCACTATGAAAGGACATGGTAGCGGCTAGCTCCTAGCCAGAACAGACCGCAAGCACGTTCAGAGTGACAGTGACACACTAGCAGCCACACCGCCTTGATCCCTTCCACTTTCTACTGGAGGTCTTGTTGCTGCTGAACTGAGAGTCATAGAAGGAACCCAAGGAAGAACCCTTTGAGTATTTCAGTCATGGACGTCCAGAGGACCGGGTCGGTGGTCCGCCCCCCAAGCCCCATGGAGAGCCTCGAGAAGCAGCTGAGTTGCCCCATCTGCCTGGAGATGTTCACCAAGCCTGTGGTCATACTGCCCTGCCAGCACAACCTGTGCCGCAGCTGCGCCAGCGACCTCTACGACTCGCGCAACCCCTACCGCTTCTCCGGCGGCGTCTTCCGCTGCCCCACCTGCCGTTTTGAGGTGGTGCTGGACCGCCACGGCGTGCACGGGCTCCAGCGCAACCTCCTGGTGGAGAACATCATCGACATCTACAAGCAGCAGCAGGAGGGCACCGGTGGCACCGGCACCGGCGGCAGTAACACAGAGCCGTCCCTGAAGCCCAAGGAGTCCAAGGAGCCCCTGTGTCAGGAGCACGAGGATGAGAGGATCAACATCTACTGTGTCACCTGCCAGGTGCCCACCTGCTCCATGTGCAAGGTGTTTGGCCAGCACAAGGACTGCGAGGTGTCGCCCCTGTCCAGCGTCTACCAGGCCCAGAAGGGGGAGCTGAGCAATGCCATCGACACGCTGGTGGCCAGCAATGGGCGCCTGCAGGCCCTGCTGCATCAGATGGAGGACTCCTGCCGGGCCGTGCAGGAGAACTCCCAGCGGGCCAAGCAGAGCCTGGCAGAGCGCTTCGACCTTCTCTATGCCGTGCTGGAGGAGCGCAAGACGCTGCTGCTGGAGCACATCAGGAAGGTGCAGGACCAGAAGGTGGCAGCGCTGCGGGCCCTGGCGCAGCGCTACGGCGAGCGGCTGCAGGCCAGCTCGGAGCTCACGGACACCGCCGTGAGGGCCCTGGAGCAGGGCGGCGCCGCAGAGTTCCTGCTGGCCTCCAAGGGCCTCATCTCACAGACCAAGGATGCCGCCAAGGGCTCCCTGGGGGAGGAGCGGCCCGAGCCGGGCTTCGAGAAGATGGACCACTTCACCCTGGCCACGGAGCATGTGGTGGCAGTGCTCGCGAAGATGGACTTTGGGTTGCCCGATGACGAAGAGTTTGAAGACGCAGAGGAAGAGGAATAGTGGGGTTTTGGAGTGGTGGACTTTGAATAACTTGAATGTACTTTTGCAGGTTTTCATGACCTCAATGTTATGGCAGGGACTCGAGTTGCAATAGAAGGTTGTGAAGGAAAGTCTGTGGGTTGCTAACATTGGCGTAGGCTAACGGATATGTTCAGTAAAATGTGAGTGCAATTGAATTGCTTTCCTCATGTTTTCACATTTTTATACTTTTATACTACTGCAACACCATTATACTGATATTTTCTCACTAGATTTTTCTGTTGTGACAGTAAAGTTTGTCCAATGTCAAAGTTTTGTTTACATTGCATTTTCATGATGTGTAGTTCATTGTTTTACTGTTGTTTCTCATTTGTGTTTCATAGTTTTCCAATCACATGAACGTGGTGATTGCTTGCAGTAAGTGCGTGTGCTAGGATAAGGAGCCGTCTGAGAGCCCAAAATAAAGCTAACGTAACGCAGCATGTGTCCTGGTCATCACTTCTGGCTCACGCTGGCTCTCTCTCTCTCTCTCTCTGTCTCTCTCTCTCTCTCTGTGTATCTCTCTCTCGCTCCCCCCCCAAGCCCCCCCCCGCCCCCCTGTCTGGCCCAACAATGGTGCTGTTTTGGGCCCAGTGGCATCATTAACACAGTGACCACGGCAACGGATGCGTTTCCTTATCAGGGGAAGGAGGGGCAGGCGGAGGAGGAGGAAGACGGTGTGTGTGAGAGAGGAGTGTCGTGACGGTGGAAGCTAACGTGTACTGTATGTCATTGTGTCTCAGGAACAACGCCAGATACCTCTGGAAGAGGATACCACAGGCCATCAAGTCGGTAAGGATGTCAGAACACTCAGAGCCTCACACAGAACGCACATCTGATGACTTTTGATTCAATTGACAAGATGATTACATGCAGAATAAATATACATCAAATTCCAATTGGAGAATTACTTTTACGATGTGTTCTAAATTGCAAATCGTGTTCTTACATCTCATGTGTGCTGGTAAATGGCACATGGAATGCATTTATAAGCGCTTTTATCCAAATAACTTTCCAATGTCGCCTCACATTCACCCATTCATACACGCATCCACACACCTGACGGCGGTGTCAACCATGCAAGGCAACAGCCAGCTCGTCAGGACCAGTTGGGGTGAAGTGTCTTGCTCAGGGAAACCTTGACACTTGGCTACGAGGAGCCGGGGATCGAACCAGCAACCTTAGTTTCTGTTCAACCGCCCAAGCTACTGCTGCTTTACTATTAGGTTATTTTTTCTTTTCGTTATTTGTTATTTGGCCACTTCCCCACATTAATTTTAGAAGTCTGACTGATGAAACCTTGCTTCGGAAATGATTATATATAATATGTTGGAGTAACTGTAGAAAGGAGATGCAATAATCCTTTTGGATTTGATTAGTGACAATGGGAATACATCAGCATTGTCAATATTATTCATGTTATGAACTGCCTACTACTCAGATATGTGTATGTTCACGGAAATCAGCTGACATGGTAAATAATATGCCGACATCGGTTAACTTGCAAGGTGACCTCAATGTAAACAAAGCTCATTGAATCAGTTTTGACAAAGGGCTCTGCTTGTCAACAGGCGAACCCAGAGCTGACAGCGTTGTGGGCCGTCGGTCAGAGGATCTGGCAGAGAGACTTCCCTGGCATCTACACGGCCATCGCTGCCTTCCAGTGGTCCGAGAACATCCTCCCCGTCATGGAGTCCCTGAGAGGTACAGGCTATTTTCGCTCAAACTCGTCAGTCAACTGCTGGCTGTTAATCCACACACAAATGACTGCGGCTGAACAGTTCATTGTGAAATAAGCCCGTGTTCCCGCCGCACTAAAATTAACCCAGGAACTGAGACCCATTTGGAAATAGGTCAAATGAACGCCAAGGAAGTGCGTTTCCACCGCAGGGACCTAGGGTCTATCTTTAGCTTATTTTGCGCCCCATAAAAAGCCCCTGCTTGAGGTATGACTTTTATGAAAGTTGAAGGAACGGTTGAAGGTGAGGGTTGGGCTTGAAGTGCTGAACAATTAATAATGCGAGCATGCTCTGTATTTTTAACCAAGTATCTATGTATTAGAGGATTTCAATTTTAATGCAATAAATAATAATAAATTACTTCTACATTCCACTGTTGAAGAATGAGGTAAGGTTTCCTTTTTAGTGTGTTTTGTTTGGACTCTCAATTATGACGCAGCAGGTGCCTCTCGCAAAGGTTGTCTCAGCTGTATCCAAGCCAGGGAAATAGTGTACATATGTACAGCAGTTATTGATGCTTACTCAATAGTTTGGTTCCATTCACTTTTATTAATAGTGAATCTTTTTTTCAACTTACAGTGAAAGTATGCTTTCATTGTCTCAGTTGAATAAAGTTCCCTTGAACAATAATGTTAACGGTTGTATATTGATGGTTACATTGAACAACAGCTATACAGTATATGTTGACGTCAATCTTCTATATTCTCCAATCATTTCTTCTATATAGCCTTCTATAGCTGTATAGCTATATATAGATAGATATAGAAAATGGTAGGTTTGACTAAGAGGCCGGATTATGAAATTGCAAAAACTCAGTGTGGAAACAACAACAACAATATCGACAACAACAACAACAAGTCACAGGCGTGTTGACGAGGACATGTTGTTTATCCACCCACCGTTCCACATTCTCCAGGTGGGACACCGCATCATGGGTCACACGGGCCTTGTTTATCTCCCCAGAGTTTATGACTTGTCTGAGCTTCATCACACTTGGACTTCAGTCACGGCTCGGCGCTGTACCACGTGACACAAGAGGCACAGGTGGGCATGTGGGGGTGTGGGGGAAATGTTCCCCAAAAAGATTCCCTGGCGAGCAGGCCGGGAGGAATGTGTGCCCTGCTTGGTGGGTGTCGGTGTCACCGCCTCTGCAGGGTCACTATAAAAGGACATGGTAGCGGCTAGCTCCTAGCCAGAACAGACCGCAAGCACGTTCAGAGTGACAGTGACACACTAGCAGCCACACCGCCTTGATCCCTTCCACTTTCTACTGGAGGCCTTGTTGCTGCTGAACTGAGGAGTTCATAGAAGGAACCCAAGGAAGAACCCTTTGAAGTATTTCAGTCATGGACGTCCAGAGGACCGGGTCGGTGGTCCCGCCCCAAGCCCCATGGAGAGCCTCGGAGAAGCAGCTGAGTTGCCCCATCTGCCTGGAGATGTTCACCAAGCCTGTGGTCATACTGCCCTGCCAGCACAACCTGTGCCGCAGTTGCGCCAGCGACCTCTACGACTCGCCAACCCCTACCGCTTCTCCGGCGGCGTCCTTCCGCTGCCCCACCTGCCGATTCGAGGTGGTGCTGGACCGCCACGGCGTGCACGGGCTCCAGCGCAACCTCCTGGTGGAGAACATCATTGACATCTACAAGCAGCAGCAGGAGGGCACCGGTGGCACCGGCACGGCGGCAGTAAACCAGAGCCGTCCCTGAAGCCCAAAGGAGTCCAAAGGAGCCCCTGTGTCAGGGAGCACGAGGATGAGAGGATCAACATCTACTGTGTCACCTGCCAGGTGCCCACCTGTTCCATGTGCAAGGTGTTTGGCCAGCACAAGGACTGCGAGGTGTCGCCCCTGTCCAGCGTCTACCAGGCCCAGAAGGGGGAGCTGAGCAATTGCCATCGACACGGCTGGTGGCCAGCAACGGGCGCCTGCAGGCCCTGCTGCACAGATGGAGGACTCCTGCCGGGCCGTGCAGGAGAACTTCCCAGCGGGCCAAGCAGAGCCTGGCGGAGCGCTTCGACCTCTCTTATGCCGTGCTGGAGGAGCGCAAGACGCTGCTGCTGGAGCACATCGGGAATGTGCAGGACCAGAAGGTGGCGACGCTGCGGGCCCTGGCGCAGCGATACGGCGAGCGGCTGCAGGCCAGCTCGGAGCTCACGGACACCGCCGTGAGGGCCCTTGGAGCAGGGCGGCGCCGCAGAGTTTCCTGCTGGCCTCCAAGGGCCTCATCTCGCAGACCAAGGATGCCGCCAAGGGTTTCCCTGGGGGAGGAGCGGCCTGAGCCGGGCTTCGAGAAGATGGACCACTTCAACCCTGGCCACGGAGCATGTGGTGGCAGTGCTCGCGAAGAATGGACTTTGGGTTGCCCGATGACGAAGATGTTTGAAGACCGCAGAGGAAGAGGAATAGTGGGGTTTTTGGAGTGGTGGACTTTGAATAACTTGAATGTACTTTTGCAGGTTTTCATGACCTCAATGTTATGGCAGGGACTCGAAGTTTGCAATAGAAGGTTGTGAAGGAAAGTCTGTGGGTTGCTAACATTGGCGTAGGCTAACGGATATGATTCAGTAAAAATGTGAGTGCAATTGAATTGCTTTCCTCATGTTTTCACATTTTTATACTTTTATACTACTGCAACACCATTATACTGATATTTTCTCACTAGATTTTTCTGTTGTGACAGTAAAGTTTGTCCAATGTTTACATTGTGCATTTTCTTGACGTGTAGTTCATTGTTTTACTGTTGTTTCTCATTTGTGTTTCATAGTTTTCCAATCACATGAACGTGGTGATTGCTTGCAGTAAGTGCGTGTGCTAGGATAAGGAGCCGTCTGAGAGCCCAAAATAAAGCTAACGTAACGCAGCATGTGTCCTGGTCATCACTTCTGGCTCACGCTGAGCCTATTATCGATAAGATACCGTGTTTCTAAGAGCCCTGGAGGCATTAACACTTCACTCCAGAAGGTTTTCTTGGAGATCGCTTTCCTCCTTGGACTATCAGAGGTTGGCCTAGTTTGTTTTTTTTTGTTCTCGCGGCTTGGCACGAGGTTGTTTTTAAAAATAAACGTAAACTATTTGCCAGGACCCTGTGCTCGTTCCTTTGCTGGTGTAAAGAGTGTGTTGGGGGCGCGTCGGGGGGGGGGGGGGGCTATGCTATTTTAAAAGTGAGATGGCGAGAAAACGATAGCCGCCCCTGGAATAGACCTCCTGGCTGAAGGCAGGCTGGTGGGTCCTGTTTCCCCCACCATAAACCCGCCGCCCGCCCCAAAACCAGACCCTCTTGCTCAGCAGCTTCTTCCCAGTGTGTGGTGTGTGGTGTGTGTGGTGTTGTGTGTGGTGGTTGTGTGTGTGTGTGTGTGTTGTGTGTGTGTGTGTGTGTGGTGTGTGTGTGGGGGGGGGGGGCAGGCAGGTTCTATCCCAGGCCCTCTGATGTGAGTCATCTTTGACAGCAGCACCCCACGGGACGTAGAAGCCAGTCGGGTAAAAATACACCACCCCTCCTCCTCCGCTCTAAGGTGACCTGCTTGGCTGCGCTGCGCTGATGCAAGCCTGTTGAGCCAAGCCAGCCGCAGGGGTTGACACTTTAAGCCTCTTTATGGCCGTTGCTCGGCTTGCACATTGATGTCATGTTAAATCTGGTCGCGTTAGGTAGGACGGAAGTGTGTGTTTGTTTGTTTGGGGTGACATTTCATGTTCTTCGTCTCCACCACCAGCCAGATTGGAGCGAGCGACGACTACCCGCCGAATCTAACCCTCAAGGGTGTGTGTTTTTCTAAGCAGCTTTTAGAAGCACACTGCGGGATCGAAATAAAGCAGGGTTAACGTACCTGCTGCTGCTGCTGCCATTCCTAATCACTTAGTCAAGTTGATGTTGTTGTTGTTGTTGGTATGTTCACTGTTCAAAACACAACCTAACCCCCGCCGCCGCCCCAGACAAACCCATGGCCCATGGAAAACGTTGGGGTGGTATGCATTTGGAGAGCGGCACGTGGGAGTGGTTGGAGGACCGGAATACATTCTCCGGCCTTCTGAGACAGCTGTCCTCCCTCATCCACCTCCCGCCACACACACATACTGCCTTCCCCCAACTTGTTATTGTTACTGCTGCTACCTCTGCAATACCGCTCAGCACTGCTGTACACGTATACACACGAACACACGCACACGGAGACAAACAAGCGGTTGCTAGGCTATCAAACATGGAGGAAAGTCCCAGACCCTAGGGGCCGCGGGGGGGGGGGTGGTCCTACATGGTCTTGGTCACCGTCTGAGTGGGCCGCGCGTGTGCACTCAGACTCTGGGTTTTTAACGGCCTGGCGCCCCCAGTATCACTGGAGTGTTTTTTGGGGGTTTTTTAGACAAGCATCGAGTCCTGGCGCTGACAGAACGCAGATGGCTGCAGGAAGCAGATTGGCCCGCTGGCATCTTTACAGTACTGCTCTCTGTGCAGGCCCCCGGCCACAGGCTCCGGGCCCCCGGCCACAGACCACGGGACAAGGCATCTTGACTTTTATCTAGACGACGGTACCTACTGTGGTGTTGATCGGTGTCAAAGAGTACAGAACTAGGGACGTTTGAAGGTTGAGGAAACCGAACAGGATCTGTATAATTTAGCCCTGTATAGTATATGTAATATTATGTATATATAATATATTATATATAGTATATATATATATATATATATATATATATATATATGTTGCGTTCTATATTGACAGTGTGTGTGTGTGTGTGTGTGTGTGTGTGTGTGTGTGTGTGTGTGTGTGTGTGTGTGTGTGTCCATGCCAGAAGGCACACGCCAGAGGGCCTACAGCTTGGTGGCCCAGGCCTACACCTCCATCTCCGCCCAGGACTTTGCGGCTTTCGTGGGCTACTCGGTGGAGGAGGCGGTGAAGGGTACGTCCACATCGCGCTCCACCTCCCAGAGCATTGCAGGAATATAGCGTCAATATAGCAGCATCAGCAATAAACTGAAATATCAACCTGCATTTGTTTGAACTGTGTGAGAAATGAATTAATTATATTTTGTACTATTAAGTCATATTTGACTTCCATTTAACCAAAGTGAGCTCCTGGTGAATACACAAAAATACCCAGAAACCTTTTCTAGACTATTATTATTATTATTATTCACAAGTGAGTGTGTTTGGTGTGCGTGCTTCATTGCAGGCGTGGTGAGCCAGGGTTGGCTGGCCGACCCCAACACCAGGATGGTAATGCCCCAGAAGCCAGGTAGGTGGCACTGTTGCTCTGCTGGCCCACAGACCACCTCCTTCTGTTCTCTACAGCAGACCACGGGGACCTCTCCCTCGGCCTGGCTCTGTGACTCCCCCCCTCAGGATAGCCACCCGCTTCACCCGTGACTCACACACTTTTCCAAGTTTTCATCTGGAAACTTTTCTTTCTTTTTTTGGTGTTTGGATGTGAACCCGTCCTCTTCCCACTCATAAATTTGCCGTCGTCACCCCCGCCCACCGAGCCAAGCTTTTTTACATCAATCCTCTCTCTCTCTCTCTCTCTCTCTCTCTCTCTCTCTCTCTCTCTCTCTTTTTTCTTTTTCTTTTTTTTTTTTTTTAGAATATATGAGGGGGGGGGGCCCTGCTTCTCTCTAATCAATCGAGCTTGATGTGGAGGCATCTGCCACGCATGTGTCCTGTGAGACGCTGACACACAATCACATGTGAAGCCGACTGGGTGATCTTTACTTCTCTAGCACCTCGTGTGTCTCTGTGAACCAGACTGGCTCTGGTCCTGATCTGTTTTCATTCCGTATATGTGGGGGGGGGCGGCGGCATTCCCCATTGGTTGGAGTGCAGATGGTGTGTTAGTCCAATATAACATTCGATACACATGTATATCTATAATCCAATATGACGACACAATACTACTACTACAACAACATGTTTGTTTCACATGTTAAGGAAGCACTGAGATGAGCATACTGTATGACGGGTTCCGCCCTCATGATCAGTTCACCGAGTTCAAGCGGGAGCTACGACACGATGTTGGAGAGAGCTGCTTGCTGCGAGACACTGAATAATCCCCACCCTCCCACCACCCTAACACATCGTTCTCTCTCTCTATCTCTCTCCCACCGGATGTCTCCTCGTCCTCGACCTCCTCATCCAGATCCTCCCCCAGTATCGCTGGTTCCCAACGAACAGCAGCTGGCCAGGCTGACGGACTACGTGGCTTTCCTGGAGAACTGACGGACGCGACTGCTGTTCTCTCAACCACCACCACCACCCCCACTAGACTCACCAGAACACCACCCCCTCCTGTCTGCTTCAAAGCTGAAGAGCAGGAGGAGGTAAACCAACCCAAACCCAACATGATCCGCTCTCTTCCGAGCGGCCGTCTTTAAACCAGGCCGAGCCGACACTCTCGATGACTCTCCGAATGACTCTTAATGACTCATATTGTCTCCCAGGACCACTAGACATCTTCTCCCCGGCTCTGATCCCCCAACCGACGAGGTTAGTTTGTTATCACCAACCACCTGATTGTCTCTGGTGATGTTCTCTTCTGACATTGTGTTCGATAACGTTAACGTTCACGCCCGGTGAATAAATGTTTCCAACGTTTGCTTCGTTGAGTTCTTGTTTTGGCGCGGCTCGTTTGCGACGCTAAGCTCGTCTGCGTCGGGTTCACTTCTGTGACGGAAAGTTAGTTTTGAAACGACATTTGAAACGTTCCATAGGGTGATCATTTGCTGCAGCAGAGTTATCACAGCTCCCAGGCTAATTGGAAAGAAACCTAATAGGTGTGTTGTGCGTACGTCCGCGTGCATCTGTTGTTCCACTTGTATGTTGGTATGCTGAACATGCGCTTTAAATAGATCCTCGCGTGGACCAGTTGTGGAGAACAAGTGTGGCCTATAAGTGCAAATCTTTTGTGCTGTGTAAATAGTCTGGAAATAAAACCATTGATATTAATGAAGACGACCGTGACTGTGTTTGAATGGCGTTGCCGCAACATTACGTCATGTCGTGCCTCGCTTGCATCTGGTGATCAACTCTTTGAAGAAAAAAAAAAGGAAAACCACCAAAAAACTTGACTCCCTTGAATCCCATAGAACCACCGTCACATTCATGTGAAAACTAATGTGAAACATGTTGAGGCCCTTCCAGTCAAACTTGTACATGTGTAAGACTTGGCAGTCTGTGGGGGGGGGGGAGGTGGGCTCCAAGGACATCTTGTTTCAGCCTGGAACACCGCAGTGTAAAGTCAATGCAACACACTCGGAAGATGTGTTTACACAGGCGTACACATGGCTCGGGGTTTACCTCTTGCGTAACAACCTCCATTCCACATCTAAAAACCGCGTTTTCATTTCACAGCAACTCAAAGCGTACGGAAAAAAAAACGAGATCCCTGTCGAACTTTTGGCAGTTGTTTATACTCGGCCCTTGACTCTTTCATTGAAATCACAAATGGATGCAGACGGACTCCAGTATACGCTTACCCCGTACACATTGATCACATTGTGTTGGCGTCGTTCTATACATAGCAACGCGTGTGTGTGTGCGTGTGTGTGTGTCCATACTGTTTGCGTAAACACGTGTTGATGTACTGCTTGTGTGTGTCTGCATGGAACCAACAGTGAGGTACCGTCCCCCTAGTGGCTGGTATGTCAACCACTCCCGTCGGTGTGATTGGTTTACAGATGCAAGGGGACATGGTGCACGTGTACTGACACACGCTTAAGTTCTTGGATTAGATCACAACTTTTTTTTGTAGCTGAAGTTATGTTTAGGATCTAAAATATACAGCTTTATCTCATAACACCTCCTCCCATGTAACGGCATGAAATGTCTTAAAACATCATCATCATCACGACGTGGATGCTGAGTGACTTGATCCCCACGCAGCTCCAGAGGACATGTTGGATGTTGAAGTTGAAGGGGCAGGCGAACAAGATACGTGTTCGCCCTTTAACCTTATACAACGGGACTGAGCTTACCTGCAGCCTGTGGGACTTTTGTTGTTGCGTTTTCATGACGTAGGGACAAGCTGGGTTTGGTTAGCTTGGGATAAGAACAGTGGAGGAATAAACGGCAAGATAGCAGTACCGTTGGATGCTACACAACCCTAAGTACTAAATAAAGTGCCATACGAACACCCAAGACCATGCAAGAATGCCTACACAATGCTTAAACACACATTTGTTCAAATATTCTAACCAGCAGCATGCATTACTGCTGGTTAGAATATATTATACATGTGACACAAATAAATAGATATATGTCATGCCATATTCATCATATATTTTCACTAAAGGCCTGTACCTTCAAAATCAGCGTGCCAACCAATGACAACCACCTCATATTTGATCCAACTTTGTGATCCAACACAGTTTCATCGTACGCTTTGCCCACAGACCACCTTTATACTTAATTCGGTACGGGGGGAAAAGGGGGGGAGGGGGGATATGAAATGTTTCAACATATAAGTAGTTGTTGCAGGCCAAAGAAAGTCAAAATTTTTCTGTTAGTTTTGTTTTTCTGATTATCAAAGGAGCGGAAATGTGTTGTGACAGCACACCTCGGGAACAGAACACACCAGCGGACCTGAAACCCAGGGTGAGTTTCCTACTTTTCTGCCAGCATTAAGCGAGGAGACACACAAATAAACCATTAATCACTTTAATAGTCGGAGTAACAAAAATAAGCACTGAAATCAACACATGGTGGCCGGGCACGGGTCTTGCATCTTCCACGCAGAATGTCCCATGTTCACCCCCCCACGGCCTCCCTCAGGCCCTTACTGATGAGGTCACTTTTTCCAAAAGGGTCGAAGGTCAGCCCCGTCTCCTGTCACAGCACATGCCACTGAGGTAATGGTGCAGGAGACTGCTTGCACGCTTCCAGCGGACGCTACACAGCATGTATCGTCCTACGTTATGTACGCTATGTCACCGAGCCCGCAGGCTAACAATGTACAGTCATTGTATTTTAAGACTATTTACCAATACTACTTCTACTACTACCACTTTGTGACTTACAGTGAATTCAGACACAGGAGCAGTTGAGGGTTTTCCGTGAGTACTCGGGTTTCCTTTCCGGTGGCCAGCCCGTCTGTTCTCTCGGTGATAATGTTTCCAACAAGGAGAGGAGGGTGGCATCAGATGGCTTCAGCAGGTGGTAATGGAAATGAGTTTGAGACCCAAGTCCCGTCCCTGCTCTCACAGGCTCTAACTAGACCAGCAGAGGTCAGTCTCCGCTGGAACAGGTGCTGCCCTTTCAAGTTGAATCTCTAAAAATAGTCGCGTAAGACTTGTAACCTCACGCTTGCTAATGCTATCACTCCATGAACACATGACATATCGATGAAGCCAGCACGCAAAGAAAAACACGTGTGTGTGTGTGTGTCTATGTACACTTTTCTGCATTCTTTTCTCAGGTGTTTGCTGTAATTCGTTTCGTTAACGGCAGTAAGACAAAACATTTGCACGTCCGCGGTGAAATTGTTTCCATGCGGTCCACATGGCCGGTGAGTCATCCCACCGCTGTGAGAGCTAAACGTCGGTGGGATGTGGGGGGGGGAAGATTGGATTGGGGACGTTGATGACAAAAAGAGAGGGGGGAAAAGGAGAGGAGGATGGGGAGCTGGAATGAGAGAAGCAGCAGTCGGAGGTAGAGAGTGGAACAGGGTGAGTGAGATTGGGGGGGCTGGGGGTGGTCACCGAGTGACAGATTCCAAGAAGACGAGCGAGGTTATTGAAACGGAAGGGAGGACGTGCATTTCTAGAATATCCCCAATATGAGACCACATGTCTCATTTTAGGGTGGCCTGTCTGTCGCGTTTTATGGCGTTAAGGTCACACCGTCAACGTTCTCCTTTCCATTGGGGCCGCAGGTCAAGGCCTGCATGGGGCAGTAAACGAATATGGCAGCGCAAAAGTTTGGAGGAGAGTAGGTGTGTGCCTGGTCTGCGGACCTGTGTCGTGCGTCATTAAAAGCGCTTTAACGTTCATTGGACGTTTGTGACTATCTTTGCACAAGAAGTTAGCAGCAAGTTCACTTACGACAGTTGTACACTTCTGGAGATTAGAACGACAGTCGCTCGCCGCCTACCGGAGTTTTTCCAAGTCTTTCGACTCGGACGTCCCGCCCGGAGTCGTGGCTGGACTATCGCCGTCCATCTTAGGCGCGATCACACGCAGGCGTCGCCGACGGAGAGGGAAGCGAGCCGGCGTGCTGGTCAGGCTGAGACGTCGTGCCAATCGACCTCCACTACCCACCATTCTACTGGCTAATGTACAGTCTCTGGACAATAAGTTATGCGAGCTACAGGCTCGTATCCAATTCCACCGGGAAACACGGTGTGTGTTGTGTGATGGATTCCTCCGGACCGCCCGCCGCCACCAGCTAATCACCTGACTCGGGGATTGATTTCCCAGTTAGGAAATTGTCATTAGCCGTAACGGAAATATATCGCTCCGGCTATTTCCTTCGTATCAAATTGAAAGTTAACGTCTGTGCTAATACCACCAATTTGTTTTCCAAGTCCTTTTCACCTGTAAATCATTCATAAAAAAAACAAAAAACATTAGAAACACAAACACACACACACAAGGAAAGATGCGTTGCTTGTTGTCGTTTTCGTTTCTGTCATTGTAAAACCTGTTCAATTATTATTCCAAGGAATGATTTGATTGAATATATTGTGGCACACTCCCCTATATTGTGGAGTGTGTCCACCCGACTGGAGATAATAATTCACTCACACCAATATTCAATGAACAAGGATTTATTTACTGTACAGGGGGAGGGAAAGTGCAGGGTTAAGTATAGTGCCAAGTCTGTTATTCCAAGAGAGTAGTCGTAGTCCGTTAGCAGGGGTTATCACACCAGGAAGTGGTCTCAGGGGGTCCAGGGCAAGGCAGGCGGGAGGTTCGTCCCCTCAGTGGCCGTCTGCCACAATATCCTCACATGCGCGCAGCATCTTCACATCTTCATCCGACACTTGACGAGGTCCATTTTGTCCAATGTCGCTTTTATCCAAGTACTTTTATCCAAAGACAGTGAGAGAACAATATATATCGCTAACGGTACAGTAAGATTTGAATAGAACAATTTCAAGCACTTCATACATCATTTTGGACAAGATTAGCCCCACCCACAGGTTCATGCGTGGCCGGGTTTGTCTTCACGCAAATACCATAACCCATAGTCAAGAAGTTGATTACTGTAAGTACTTTTACTCTAATTAGATTATAGATTGTACTTTTTCACCATAGAGGTACTTTTGTAATTTAACTTAAGAACAAAGGAGGACTTTTGCCCAAATGTCTGTCCTGCTACTTTTACTGAAATAGTATATCGGGATATTTTCCCACTGCTGCTTGTATTTGCATACTGTTTCTTCACATACACATGCACGCACACGCGCACACACACACACATGCACGCACATGCACGCACACACACACACACACACACACTAGAGGTCTTTTAACTTCCCACTCTCCAGAGTGGTGTGTGTGTGGGTGTGTGTGTGTGTGTGTGTGTATATATATACACTCATCATAGAGAGAGAGAGAGAGAGAGAGAGAGAGAGAGAGAGAGAGAGAGAGAGAGAGCGAGAGAGAGATGGATAGATAGGTCGATAGGTCGATATAACATGAATGAGTGCAGGGTCTCTGAAGAGGAGGGGAGGAGAAGAGCGATGAAGAGCGATCGAGAAAGGACAATGGAGATGTGAGGGATGCTGAGATGAAGGAGAGGGTTGATACTGAATGGATGAACTTGTTTCTCCCTCCCAGTGGGCGTCAGATACGTGTCGCACATCATGAACCCCATACTGTCGTCGGAGAGGCTTCCCCTGGAGTATACATACACTGTTTATTACGTTCCCCATGAAACAAATCAAAACACGGAACACGCTAAGTGGTGTCGCACCGGGGACTCGCCGGGGTCCGGGCGCTCAGGAGGACTATCAGCTAACAGCGGGACCTTGGCACACTTTGGCGTGTTATGGGTACACGGCTGACAAAAGATGATGAATGCACTGCTCTATTTACGACTTTGTTGTAATTACGGAGGAAAATGGACGAAGAAAAAGAGAGAGAGTCCACATGGGGGAGTGAGCCCTGCAATGAGACATGTGATGAATGGGTTACCTAGACAAGGGCAACGGTGGAGCTGGGGGGGGGGGGGGGGGGGGGGGGGGATGTGATATGTTAATGCCGTTTGGCCTGGGATTTGAGTCCACCATCATCATCATCATCATGATAAATCCCGCTCTGTAATCAGAGCAGCGTTTCACTATTGTGACGATATAAAAGAGCCCGGCGATATGGATTCACATGCAACGCTCTTTTTTTTTTTTTTTATATTCGCTCTGGGAATTTTCTTTTATTTTAATTTAGTAATTCCTCTTAAAAAAATAATAATCCTCTTGCCAGGAAGATGTATGACTCTGAAATGAGTTTCATAATTGTTAGGATGTAATACATTTATGATTTTAATGATTTAAAAAGCTGCTATATTAATATAACCACAGTTTTCCAGTTGTTACACTAAGTTGGTGTAGGGTGTGTGTGTGTGTGTGTGTGTGTGTGTGTGTGTGTGTGTGTGTGTGTGTGTTTGGTGGCTGGTTTAAGCAGCCTCACCTGGCCCAGTTAAGAGTCTGGGGTGGGCTGAGGCTGCACACCTGTGGTGCACGCAGGTTGCACATCAGTCATCACCACACACACACACACACACACACTCAAGAGAGCGCTAGCATGTTAGCAGTATACTGCCTGCTCTGCTCTGCTAACAACCAACAAAAAACACTGCAATAGACCGCTTTATTCAACATCCACCTGGACCCTGTGGTCGGGGGAATGAATGATCCACTGCTCCAGTTGCCCATTCCATTTTTTCCTCCAAATATCATTAAAATTCAAATAAAATTTCCCATGTGTGTATCAGCGTGCGTTGTTCCATATATGCAAACAATACGTGTGTATGATTTCCATATGTTATCAGCACATGCCTGGTGCATGTTGAACAGCACGCGTGTATTATTACCCAGTGCATATGTTCGACAACACGCACAAGCCAGTCCTTAGTGTACAACATTCATCAACAACACGACTCATAAATCCTTTCTGCTCAGCCGGAAAATGGTATTTAAAAAAAAAAATGTCCTTCTTATTCTTAATTTAATTCCCATAATACCGGATCCTTAATTACATCTGTTGAAGACATTTTATTATAGATGACACCCAGACACAGGGATTAATGGGTGGGTGACGGGGTGGCGGTGTATGTGTGTTCGCGTCGGTGTGTGCTTGTCTGGAAGAAGGAGACCTTTGTTTCTATTTCCTAATCTGAGAGTGGAATTAAAGGATCTAACAACGGATTCAAATGTCCGACATGTTCACATTGAGACGGCAGAGTCTCTTTTGGATATACACGGTATATAGAGACAATCTATTTACGTATGCGTGTGTGTGTGTGTGTGTGTGTGTGTGTGTGTGCGACGTGTGTCTCTGTGCTCATATTCATGCCGATCCGTGCCTCTCTCTCTCGTTGCATGTCTCATGTCATGCATTACCATAAAGAAATGCAGCTCGAAAAACACACACTAAGGCTGGGGAAGGGGCCTGGCTTTCGTCTAACATCGTCCATCTATCCATCCATCAACACATCCATCAATACAACTGTCCATCCATCCATCCATCCATTCATCCACCCACCATTGTGTACCATCCATCCACCCAACGCAGCAATCACCCATACATCCATCCAGCCATCCATTCAACCATCCATCCTTCCGCAGATATTTGATCCCCCTCAGGTTTACTTTGTATAGCTTGAGTCTATAGCGCACATATCATTAACCACAACAAAGAGAGTGAGAGAGACTTCCCAGTGTGTTCTGGGGGACAAACACACAGTCCTTAAACATACACATGGTTTAAATATGCACACTGCACAGGGAGGGAAACGGCCCCTCACTCATCACCGGGGGGATATTTTAAATACATGTTTGAATTATTAATTATACACTCTGTGGGTATAGTAGTTAGACAAACAAACAGAATGATCGTTTTACACCATTGCCGGGCATGGTACAAATAATCCCAATGCATGCGACTAATAATAAATCAAAGCCGGGGTCTTGTCGACTCTGGGGTAAACCAATCAATGGGAACGGACTGGAATACCAGCCAAGGACAGCTCCGAGCGCTGAGCCTCCCTCCTCCCAGCGGTATCTGAAGGTCTGCCTGTGTGTAACTGCGCCCGGTGAGGATAGTGGGTGCTGACGTTGTCGTGGCAATTATACGATAATAATTGCTTTCAGGGTGTGTGAATGAATCTAAATGAGTCTAAAGCAGACAAAATACTTGTAAAACTAAGAGTTTAATGTATGCATACACTAGACCTCTCTAGCAGAGTGAGTCCAGACCAACCTTGACATTACAATTTTAAGCACAATTTTCACAGCATGAGATTCCTGGCTTGACAAAGGATAAACAATTAGCCCCTTTTCATGTTGTCTTCCAGACGCATTGATTGTATTAGTTTCCTGAATAACATATGCATTCAAGGTTTCATTACAGTGACAACAGGACAAACACAACAGGGGTTACTTGACGCTCCAATCACAGCAACACTTGAAACGAACGCTCCAATCACAGCAACACTTGAAACAAACGCTCCAATCACAGCAACACTTGAAACAGACGCTCCAATCACAGCAGCACATAGTTTCTTGCATTAACATTACTAGATCCTTTGAAATTGACATCAAAGGTCTTCCTGTTTCAAGTATTGAAGCTATCGACCAATCATCTCAGTGCCTTCTGCCAGTGGCTGTTCACAGCAGGGGTCCTCTATCGACCAATCATCTCAGTGCCTTCTGCCAGTGGCTGTTCACAGTAGGGGTCCTCTCAATGATATGCAGGTGAAGGCATGTTGCTTGTAAAGGGTCAATATGCTATATTTCCACCACACTCCCCCATTTGATTATTTTATAATCACATAATCAACCGTTATACCTCATATAGTGCAACTTAGGAGTCAGTGACCGACCACATAGTGATTCTTATCAGAGAGTCCTTCGTTACTGGGTACGACTTGATAAACTTCTCCTTTCTTGTTCTAATGGCCCAATTACAAGAAAAGAGTAAAGATCATGTCGTACCCACCCCATAAAAAAACCCATTTTTGGGAAAAAAAATTGTTTTTGGGGTATAAATCATATGTCAATGACATCATAGACAGAAATGTCTTGTATAACGAAACAAAACCTGAGATAGTCATGGAATGAGGTAGCTAATAATTACACTTGTTATAGAATCAACAACATTTCAGAAGGAAACCAAAACAAAACAAAATAACAGTAATTATACATTTTAAAATCGGCATAATAGTTCACTTTCGACTCTAATGTCATGAAGTGAATACTCGGAAGGGTCAACCACAAGAACATTCATCATCATTGTCTCTGTGGTCTTGAAACAATAAACGATAATTATTTTTAAACATGTAATGAATACCATGAAGAGGAGTAGTATAAGTACTACACAGAGCACATACTTCAGGATGGAGTGGCCCATGTTTCCTAATCAATCGCCCAACGGATCCCAATTCTCAGAGTTATGTTTATGTAGTTCTTCAATGTTATTGCGCATATCATCCAAAATGTCAGTGATATTTTTAGATGAGTCAAGGATATCAGTACAGCATTCCATACCTATATTATCGTACATGTACCACCTGCCGCTGCTAAAAGATAGTCCAAGGCTGCTCTGTTTTGTAGTACCATGAGTCGAGTGGATGAAAGTTGGTTTGAGATCATGGACAGAACCTCTGCCGTGTGATTAGCTATCGTTTCTACTGTGACAGATAAATCACGGATCTGGTCAAGAGCTGACATAACACCATAGGTGGGGAATAGAGCTCCTAGAGTCCTGGCCCACTTCGTCTGTTGATGAGTATGGAAGACATCTTTAGGTATGGAGCGTGTACTTCACCTGTTGATAATAGAGAGTGAGGCCGGCCTCACTCTCTATTATCGGCGCAATAGTGGTACCACGGAACCAAGTGCGCAAGATAGTTGCCGAACTTTATAGTATTTGTATATCGAAGGGGTCTCAGTGGATAGTGGGTAATATTATAGCATTCCCTTTCCATCCATGACCAGTCCGCATTCTTGGAATTCATTGTGACTAACCCGGACCGATAGTAAGCATGCATTGTTGAGGCTATAGCACATGGGGATAATGGGACAGCCATTAGGGGTATTCCAGAGGAGACGGAACGTGGTCCAACTCCGCATACTTTGTTAATTCCGAAATGTGCCTTGGCTGCACTCAGGAGGGTATCAAAGCTGTTATTGATACCCTTAAATGTATATTCCAATTGGAGCAGAGAGCCCGTTCCATCGTCCCGACCGTTCGTCAGGATAGGTTGGGACTTCACGGTGGCGCTGAAGAGGAGGATGATGCCAACGTAGAGTCGTCCTCCAGCCTGGGGTTGCACCTTCATAGAGTGGCGCGTCGGTGGCCACTGGTGGGACATCGTGTCCCGTTGTCAGGGCTGGGCTTGTCGTGACCTTGCAGTGTCGGGTCGGTCGTCAGCGGTGGTACCCGTCTGCAGTGGCTGGCGTGGATCCAGGTAGCCCTTTCAGCTACCTTGACCGCTGATGAGGTGACTAGCAGGACTTGGAATGGTCCCAACCACCTTGGTGAGTGCCAAGCCCGCCTCCTATGGTCCTTCACCACGATCCAATCCCCTGGTTGCAGATCATGGAGTTGCCCTTCCTTGGGTGGTGGTAAAGCCTCTTTAACCTGTGTACGGATAGTTTGCAGAGTTCGGGAGAGGTTAGTACAATAGTCAATCATGTTGTGATGGAATTGTTCCGTGTTCATATTGCTGTCGTGTGGTGCACCTGTCCCCATTGGCATGGGTCGCCCCATCAGGACTTCATAGGGGGACAGTCCTACCTTCGCTCTGGAACGCCCCCTCATGGCCAGCAGGACCAGTGGCAAGACCTTTACCCATGACATACCTGTGTTT
>PIJE02000901.1:138063-152115 GCA_002895965.2 Coryphaenoides rupestris | reverse complement strand
GATGCTATCTACCATTCCCCCATTTCACATGATCTTCCCCATGTGTCATGATAGCGTAGATAGGAAACAAACATCTAGGTAAGCACGGCCGCCCATTCGGGCCATACCACAATCCATTGCGATACTCTGCACCAGCTGATTTCCACAACAGGCACTCTGCAGTCACGGCCTTGGTCTGAGCCTTTCGCCAATTCCTCAACCGTGACCGAGGGTGTCAGTTGTGTCCTCTGCATGGTGGAGGCAAGTGGGGCTTTGGCCGTCGCTTCAGCACCCTCATCTGCCTACGCATCTCTCTAGACACCAGGTCCTCGGCCCCTGTGTGCTTCACATTCGACAAACAGAGATGGCAGTGGATAAGAGTATAGCATCAAGTAGGTTAGCAACCCATTGTAACCCATTCCTCACATCTTCCACAAGGTGCCGAAATCATGAACAACATCCAAAAGCATATCTACTGTCTGTATAAATGGTAACCTAGTTGATCCCACCCCGCAGTCCTGCGTGGCAATGGCATAGCCCACTTCATCAATACCTGTTGTTGGGTCTCCGGCTAGAACCATTGACATACAATACCTCGGTCCCCAGTGGCAGTGGTGTAGCTGTCAGGTCCACACGTGGTGTGCACTGTTCATTAATGGTGGTCACACAGTCGTGTGGCTCCCCATCTTCGGGGGTAGGCAGCAGGGTGGCTGGGTTTAACCCTGTACACCTCTGCAAAACAATGTTAGGCATGGACAACAACACGTGGTGATATGACAGGAATCGTGATGCTGTTAGGTGTGATGTTTCCTGAGTTAGCCCACTAGCCCCTACTGGCGACAACCGCCATTGCCGCCGCTGCCACTGCCTTTCAAAAGTGTGGTAAACCAGCTGCCACTGGGCTTGGATGAAAAATAGGCAACAGGATGCAACTTGCCCCCATGCCTCTGTATTAGTGCTGATGTCATATACCCATCTTGTTCCCCCATGGTCTGTGTGAAGTGTTGTATGGTCTGGTAGACCTGAAGTAGTCAGGGTCATAAGGTTTCGTTTAGGTCGTATGATCGCAGCATCTGCTGCTGGTGTCCACGTCACGGAGTCAGTCGGAGTCAAGTCGTGGCCATGTGTGACGTCTTGGAGTGGTTGTACTAAATTTGCATAATCGGGTATCCACTGTCTGCAGTAGCCCGTATTTTCCAAGAATCCTATAATTTGTTTCTTCGTACAAGGCTTTGCTTGGATTTATTCTATTTTTGTCCTCGCTAAGGGACTTGTCACCTGGTGTGAAGGTGTGGCCCAGGAATTTTACCTTTTGTGTTACAAACTAGTTTCGCTAAACCGGCCTTGTGGCCCTGGCTGGCTAATTACCTTAACAACACAATGGTATCCTGTTCACACCTTCATGATCTGGAGAACACACCAGGAGGTCTATATAGTGAATTAGTATGTTCCCCCCCCGGGAGGATTAGATGAGTCAAATTATAATGCAGCGCTGCAGAAAATATGGTTAGTGATTCATAATAACACTGTGGCACTCTAGTCCACGTATGATTTCCCATAAATTAAAAAAAACAAACAAACAAACAAACAAACAAACGAAGACAAACCAATATCGGCTTGTTGGATCCACCGGTATGCTAAAGAACGCGTTTTCTAAGTCGACTGTAAACCATTTGCAATTCTCAGGTACCTGTGTTAATAGGGTGTGCGGATCTGGTACAATGGGTGTTTTTTTTTTTTTTTTGGATGCATTGCATCATTTACCTTTTTCAAATTTTTTTGGACAAACCGCCATGAGGTTGATTGTCCTGAAACGGGTGCCTTTTTCAAAGGGAATATTGGGATACTACATGGTGAATTTAGGACACAGAATTATCACACCGGCATCCAACATTGAGTTGAACACAGGTATGATACCATCTATCGCCTCTTGGCGTAACCTGCACTGGGGTTGCCTGGGCCTGTAAGCAGAGTCACCACTAGGGCTTTTTTGCGTATCGTATTTTTTTTTTTCTAGTCCACAGGTTGGACGGGACCCCAGCCAATCGTGGTCCTCCAACGTCATCTGTGGGAGTATAAACTCCTCCCTGCTGTCGCCCATTGGGTGTATTGTCACTCTGGGCCATCTGCTCTCCAATCACATGTGTCCCCCCCCTGACATCCATGACCCCAGTTCGGACCATGTCATGTCGGGGGTTTTTGCCAGGGACCCATGTGGTTCTGCACCAGCAACCCCATAAAACTTCTCAACTTTCAACATGCTAAATTTCTCATTCCAAAGCAAACTTCCCCATTAAACCATAATTCTTCAAATTCTGGTAATCGCCCCTCATTAGATTTTCCAGCAGTACTATGCAAATCATTTGTGGACATATATTGTACCTCTAGCTGACCCTGCATGCAGTGATGTGTATCTGTTATCAATATGTCAGCTGTTCCTCTGATCTCTCTGTCAACAAGTCCCACGTATAAGAACACTCTGGTGCGCGTATCACACCCGAGTAGCCTACACTTGGATCATGGGTCTTGCATCGGAGGTGATCGTGAGGCCTGTCGGTGTAAATAACACTCAGTCCTAAACAACACATTAGATTTCATCCCTATTTTCATTTTGTTTGTGTTGTGTGTGGTGTGTGTGTGTCAGTGCTCATACGACCTTTTTGGACTGGACCAGCTCCCCCACACCATCAATGCGAATGCATCCGTCCACCTCCGCCCCTCGGGTTGCTCTGTGCCCACAATCTCTGATCTTGTTCATCTGTTTCTCTCTAAGATCTCCTGCGTGGCTGGCGTGACTCACTACAGTGAGTCTGGCGGTACGCCTGCCAACACAATGTCTCTTTACAAACGCCGATAAACTTTCATCCCCCGCGTCCAGAGCGTCTCGATGGCGCCTCGTACGGAGTCTGGTCTCTTGCAGGCCTGTCGCCCTGCATGCGGCCTCATCGCAAGCCTAGTCGGCTCACACAGACTTGACCCACTTCTGTGATGGATAGTTCGGGTTGCTGGACCATTTCAGCGATCGCCGTGGCGAGCGATTCTCCCCCCGCAACGGACGGGTCCGGCAGACATTTGGTCATGTCCTCCACCCGCGGAAGACATATGCCGTCCCGCGGGTTCAGAATTTGAATCACGGGGAACTGTCCATTCTTTCTGTCCTTGCATGTGTCCATCTGAGCCCTCGATCGACCCGCGGCTGCTGGTGCTTTGGTTGGTGCGTAAGCCAGCTGGACCGATCGCCGGGTCCGTGTTCGGCTGCGGGTAGTCATCCCGTGTATGTGTTGATCTCCTCCATGTCAGGGGACAGGCTGGGTGCTGCGGCTGCTGTTGTTGCTGCTGGTGGCGGCAGAGGCGGCGGACAGTGGGGCGTGGGGCAGTCCGGTCCAAGTCCAGATCTGTAGTTCGGGTGACAGACAGATTAAAGTTCCCTACACTCTCTACACTCGCTGGCCCTTTCTGATTTTTCTCTCTTAACTCACCCTCTCTTTTCCACAAATGAAATGCATACCAACACGTTTTTGCACTTTCTTTCTCTTTTCCAATTCTAATAACACATCCTCTAATTCTTTCAATTTTCTCCAAACACAAACTCCCCATTTCTGGGAAACCCTTTTTCCTCCAATATTGTAACCCTTCTAGTGCCATTTCACCATGTTTCTCCAACATTACCTTTGCAGCCCCGGTTGTTACCGAATTTCTATTTCCCATTTTTGATCCGGGTACCCTACTAATTATTATTCGATCGATTATTTGTATTATTATTAGTATTACTATTATTATTATTATACCCATCCTATTATAATTATTTTTTTTCTTCGAGCGCTTTTGTATTTGTTATATATTAGGTTATCTTCTATTAGTTATCAAGGCCTTGCAGTACTTCAATCCCAGTACGGCTCACTTAGTTACATTCACATGGATCCGCTCGCTTTACCCTACTGTTACCTCAATCCCAGTAACCTACGGGATACCTAATGTTATTTTCGATTAATGTTACCAAAACAATTAATAAACCCGTCGGTCCTTTAGCGAATAATAGCGAGTCTCGGCCGCTTCACTATTTTACCAAAAAAGCACAATCTGTGGCTGTTTTAAAAAAAATAGTGACTCTTAATTTACACAAGTATTGCTCTCACCCGCTGTGTTCTTTTTCCTTCAGGATTTCTTATTGAAATGTCCTCAGTCCGTCTCTCAGGCACCCTCGTCTCACTCCAATGCTGGTTACAGTCACTGGCAGGAGGTATAGGGCTCAGCGATCCAGTCACCGGCCGTGCACGGTTCACCTGGGAGACTAGGCTGAAAAGACTCTCAAGTTAGAAATCCCGGACGAGCCCCCAAATTGTCGTGGCAATTATCCGATAATAATTGTGTCTATGGTGAAAGAGTCTAAAACAGACAAAGTACTTGTAGCAAATTAAGAGTTTTAATGGATGCATCCATCAGACTACCCTCTAGCAGAGTGAGTGCAGACCAACCCGGACACACTATATTTAAACACAACCCTCACCACATGAGGTTCCTGGCCTGACAAAGAACAAACAGTTGGCCCCCCTTTCAGGTCGTCTCCCAGACGCATTGATTGGACCAATCTCCTGAATAACATACATCAATGAAGGCCTCACCACAATGACAAGACAAACACAACAGGGGTCACTTGAAACAGATACCTCAATCAAAGCAACACTTGAAACGAATGTTCCACTCATCTCAATGCCTTCTGCCAGTGGCTGTTCACAGTAGGGGTCCCCTCAATAATATGCAGACGAAGGCATGTTGCTTGTAGACAGTAAATATGCTATATTTCCATCACAGTGCTTATACCATTAGCTTATACCACCTCATGGAAATCCAGTTGAGGTTTACACATCAGATGGAATGATACTCTGAGATAAACGGATAACATTTGACAATGATATTAACATGGACATTTCTCAACCCCCAACCACCCATCCTCACACACACAGGCTAAGTTCCCTGTTGTGTCTCCATCACGGCCCCATGTGATTGAACGATATGGCAGATGACTCTGTCCCTATTCCTCCACAACTGCAACCTATACCACTTATCCTATGGGCTGAACATAAGCATCAGTGGGGATTTATTGATTGTACCTCATATTCGGCATCCTGCAACAAGCCAGTATGGAAGGCTGGTTAGCCTATGACCGGTAAGATCCCACCTTGAAACCCCGGGACAACCTAAGGCAGGCACAGTCACGATTACTTGGCCAAGTCACTGTGAGCGCTGACTCACTGGATCATAGAGTGACAAGAGGATGAAAGAACAGGAGAAGCCGATGTGGGATTGGGAGATGGAGAAGGGAGAGGGGTCAGATGTCAGCTCAGGCAGCAGAAGTGTTGGCCTTAACCGGGGCATCTATATTTTTTCTGGTGAAACCCTCATGGTATATACTGATTGGCAATAGGCTTTTAGTGTAAAATGGACTTTGGCAATAGTTACAAAGCAACTGGTGGTAAACCCATATATCACATCAAATTTTGGTTTAAATTTTACTGGCTTCAATTTCCCTTCCAACTAGATTGGTGTTGTGGAAACATCATTACATTTAGAGAATTCGTGGAGAAGGAGAAGTCGAGGAGACGAAAGTGGCAAATTGCAAAACATTTAATACAACCTATTACAGTCATAAGAAATGGAGGCTGGTCAATTGAATATCCTCCCGATCTCCACTCAAACAGCTCTTTTTATGGTCTTTTCCCTGCTTGGAACAGTATATAAAAACAATAAAAAATATTATGAAATTAATTACAAAAATGAACAGTATATACTAAAAGAGTTCAACATCAAAGTAAAATAATGGTAGTACTGTTAGATACGGTAAAATCTTACACATAGCAATAACATGTTTAACTCCCATGTAAGGGGGTCACCCTGGTCGGCCCGATCACCATCCTCTAAGGCTTAGAGTCTAAGCCTTGAAGATCTCCCTGCTTCACCACCTCCACGCCTGAATGCTCAGAAGGAGCACCCCCCGCACTTTCAGTGGACTTCCCTTTGGACAGATTGGGCCCGACTAGTGAAGTCCCCTTCACCTTCGTCCTGGTATGTTCTGGATCTGTTTGGAACTTTCCAGTCTGATTCATCGGTGGTGATGATGTTGTTTGTCCCTCCCCCTTCTGGTCTGCGCCATGGATCACTGGAACCTGCTATTTGTTGTAGCAGATCTGTACCAGACTCACTCATCCCCATATTTCCATCATGCTGCTGTTCCTGAGCAGCCTCTTTTTGGTCTGTGCTGTTGACTGGGCTAAGGTTGGGCCCCTCTGGCCCAGACACTCCTTCATTTGAACCCTCTTCTTGATGTCCTTCTGCCTGGGGCTGGGCAGAAGTTGTGTAATGGTTGAGATGGTACCAAGTGGTACTTCCCGCCACTTGGATGGCTGTGGCCGTTGCTCTGATGACTTTGTATGGTCCTTCCCGTTTAGGCTTATTCCACTGTCTCCTGAACACTATTAGGTATACCAGGTCACCGGCCTCCACCCCCTTGGTAGGTCTCCTTCTGGCTCTGGAACTCTGCTTTTCTCCCTCTGGAACAGAAACTTATGTATCGCAGTCAGTTGTTCAATATACGCCTTTATTTCCATTTTCTAATTGTTCAGGCGGTGGTCCCTTATGGGGTCCCCGAATGACTGGTAAAGGCATAGGACGTCCTGTGAGCATTTCATGTGGGGTTAAATGTGTTATTCTGTTAGTTTGCATGCGATAACTCATTAGTGCCAAGAGCAATGTATCAATCCAATTCAATTTAGTACATGCACAAATGTTGTTAATTTTTTCTTTGAGTGTCCCATTTACCCGCTTCACCATACCTTGTGATTGGGGATGATACTCACATCTCATCCTCGGTTTGATGCATAGCTGTTGCACCACCTGTTTAAATGTTTTTTTAATGAATGCTGACCCATTATCCAAACTGATTTCAGTTGGGATCCCACTCCTTGCTACAATTTCTCGAGTTAAAATTTGATGGCAATAGCTGCACTTTGGTCTTTAGATGGAACCGCTTCTACCCATTTGCTAAACCCGTTAATGGCCACCAACATGTATTCTTTCCCACCTACCCACTCGATCATGTCCACATAATCTAGCACCAAATGCCCTTATGAGCCTACTGGTGTTGGAATGTGTCCCAACGGGGCTGTGATTGTTTTTCGGACATTATGTGTCGCACACACATCACACTCGTTCAATTGATTGTCTACTGTAGCTTGCAAAAAAGGTGACCAAAATCCTTATTACCTCCCCCCTTGCGCAGTGATCAAACCCATGCGCATTAAGAATGAGCAGCCTTAACAACACTGTAGGTGCCGATATCAACCCATCATAGGTCCTTCATACTCCTGTAGACGTACATGCTGTACACCCCTCTTTGACCACACGCTCTGTTCATACACTCCAGCATTCACTTGCATCCTGATGATGACATTTTCATCAGGCGCTGGTTCTGGTATGATTAATGTTGGCCGCCCCAAACAATTCCTCCTCGGCACCGTCTATGTGAACTGACATTAAATTAGGCCTTCCTTTCTATACGTTAAAGAGTTTGCCACAGTCATGAGGCGTTCCTTGGTACCCGTGAGGAATCCTTCCGGCTGGATTCACCTCTGGATGTGTGTGTGTGTGTGTGTGTGTGTACTCTGTGTAGGTGTATGTACTCTGTGTGTGTATATGTGTGTGTGTGTGTATGTGTATATGTATGTATGTATGTATATTTATGTGTAGGCCTATGTGTGTGTGTGTATGTGTATGTGTATGTTTCTATGAATTCAAACTTTGCTCACTACCACCCAAACTTCATCCAGAGCCAAAGCTTAATTCCTAAAACCTGGTACAAATCAAATATTTATCATAAGTCTGGATCTAACCAGGAACGAATCTATAAGTACAATATAAAACTAAGCCAGCTTAGCCACGGACACTAAAAGAAATCAAAACTAATGCTCCGTTAACCCAAATTATAATATCACACCTAAGCCTAACCAATAAAACACATTGTAGTAAATTCTAAACCAATGCTTACTCGCTAAGCCAAATTATACTATCCTAGCCTTAAACCTAATCAATAAACCAAATAATAGTAAATGCAGAACCAACACTTACTTGTTCAGCCAAATTATAATGTTGTGAACCTAACTAATAAACCAAATCGTAGTAAAATCAAACCAAGGCTTACCCGTTCAGCCAAATTATAATACTGTGAACCTAA
Source organism: Coryphaenoides rupestris (assembly GCA_002895965.2). NCBI lineage: Eukaryota > Metazoa > Chordata > Actinopteri > Gadiformes > Macrouridae > Coryphaenoides > Coryphaenoides rupestris. Next base: position 143,909 of record PIJE02000901.1, on the reverse strand, counting down.
TTAACAAACCAAATCATAGTACATTCAAAGCCAAGGCTCACCCGTTCAGCCAAATTATAATACTGTGAACCTAATTAGTAAACCAAATCATAGTACATTCAAAGCCAAGGCTCACCCGTTCAGCCAAATTATAATATCGTGAACCGAATTAATCAATAAAATACATTGTCCTAGAATCTAAACCCACCACTCACCGAGGCGGAACCCCACATTCACACCTTGAGCACTAAGCCAAAGCGTAACCCAGACTGCAGCCGTAAGCCACAAATCAAGGCGTAGACCAGGTTCAAAGCCCTAAGCATCCACACACAGTATACACTAAACTTCTTTACAATTACACTGCTATCACACTCATCCCCAGATATCTCCACTCCTCCACCTCTTATCAATATGATAAATATATGTACGTGTTTTGCCCTTTTTCTATGTTGCCCTATCTCTCTCTAACTCTTTATTTCTCTCTTATCATTTCCACCAAAAACTACACAACTCCCCTAATCGACCTCTCCAGATAATTTATCTCGGGCCGAATACAGGTCTCGTCTTTTTAATGTACCGTGTATGTATACTTAATATGTCAATTGTATATATAACGACACAAGGCGGTAACAACTCAGCTTCACAGCTTCAAATACGACACAACTTCAAATAAATCAACACAACTCTCCCAACCAATCTTTTCCTCCTACTCCACCGTCCCAATCAATCTCTCCAGATACGTTTTATCTGTGGCTGAGTGTGGGCCCTACCTTGTGCAAACCTCTATTTATACATGATTTTCCAATTGTATCCATAGAGCGGAACCAAACGTCGTTTCTCCACCAAAATTGTCCCCATCAATATCTCCAGATACGTTTATCTGTGGCTGAATTTGGGCCCTATCCTGTGCAAGCCCCTATCTATACGTGCTTTGCAAATTGTATCTATAGGGCGGAACCAAGACATCATTTCACAACACCCACCCAATTCTCAGGTCATGAATCTGAGACGGACAGGTCTTGCCCCACAAAGCCTTTATCTATACATTCATTGTATTTTAACGGGCCGTGTTGAGGCGATCTACACAACTTCATCAACTTGTCTCCATCAGTCTCTCCAGATATGGTTATCTGTGGCTGAATTTGAGCCCTGCCCTGTGCAAGCCCCTATAAACGTGTAATGTGGAACCAAGACGTTTCTACACAACTTCAAATAAATCTACACAACTTTAAATCCACATAACTTTAAATCTACACAACCCAATCGACCTTTCCAGATAATTTGTCTCCGGCCGAATACAGGTCTCGTCTTTTTAATGTATCGTGTATGTATACTTAATATGCCAATTGTATATATAACGAGATGAAGACGGAAACAACACAACTTCAAATAAATCAACACAACTCTACCTAACCTACCTAAACCACGGGCCTTTGTGGTTAGGGCATGGACATACAATTCGCTTATACTCACCTCTCCGTCTTCTCCTCCTTCTCTCTGCACAAAGTGGCTCGTAATTTGGAGAGGCCCTCCACTGCTTTCCTCAGAACCAGGCAGGTCCAGATCACACAAGTTTTTATAAATGATGTTGCTCACCTTTCTTTATTGAGTGGCCACTCAGTTTGTGTGATCTGTCCCAGTCCTCGGTTCCGTGGCGTAGCAGCTGATGGCCCCTTTTCTTCAATCCTGTTTGTGACACCAATTATGTTGTGGAAACATTACATTTAGAGAATTCGTGGAGAAGGAGAAGTCGAGCAGACGAAAGTGGCAAATTGCAAAACATTTAATACAACCTATTACAGTCATAAGAAATGGAGGCCGGTCAATTGAATATCCTCCCGATCTCCACTCAAACAGCTCTTTTTATGGTCTTTTCCCTGCTTTCCTTAACCCGCCCACTTGACACTCCCCTCAACACATGTGTACGCCTCTATGGTAATACACTTGTGAAGCTCCTCCTGCGGTTAACTCCTCAATTTATCTTTGTCTGGGTTTTGTTTACATCACTAAACTTAATCCCTATTAGTATTTCCTTATATAGCACATAAACTAAAGTATTATTATAAAGAAAGATTAAACAAGCATATTTTAAAATGAAAACAGAAATGATGTATACTAAAATGAATACAGGAAATGCTGAATGAACTACAATATACATATGCTGATAAGTAAACAATTTAAAGAACTAGAATAAGACATTAATGATAGTAAATAAGACTGTGAAAACTAACTTAATAAGAACATAAGAATATTAAAGCATATACTTAAATGAATACAGGAAATGATGAGTAGACTGTTTGTACCAAACCTCACAATACAAACTCTGATATCACATATATTGTCATGGGAGGTGGCAGTAGGACCCAATCGCAAGACTCAGAACTCGGGGTTTTGCAGAGTGAAGCGGTCTTTATTTACCGTGGTGACGGGTAGATGAACAGACAGGCAGGTGATGAACAGACAGGCAGGTGAGGAACAGGCAGGTAGGAATCCAAGTTGTATGTCGATTTACAACAGATGACAAGACATAACGTAACAATGACAAAACATAGACAATGATCCGACACTCGTGGGTGGAAAGCCGGGGCTTTTATGCCGTGACTAATTGTTAATTGCGGACAGCCGCGAACATAGCGCAGGTGCCGCTAATCGTCCAGGGGCGGCACTGGCGCCCGGGAGCCCCGCTAACCCTCCAGGGGCGGCATTGGCGCCCGGGAGCCCGGAGCCACGATCGTGATCGTGACAGTACCCCCCCCTCAACGGGAGCCTCCTGGCGACCCACGATGAGCGGGCCGGCACCGTCGGGTGGACGACCCGGAGGCTGGGTGGAGGCCGAGCAGGGACCCTCAGGCGGACGACCCGGAGGCTGGGCGGAGGCCGAGCAGGAACCCTCAGGCGGGCGACCCGGAGGCTGGGCGGAGGCCGAGCAGGAACCCTCAGGCGGACGACCCGGAGGCTGGGTGGAGGCCGAGCAGGGACCCTCAGGCGGACGACCCGGAGGCTGGGCGGAGGCCGAGCAGGAACCCTCAGGCGGGCGACCCGGAGGTGGGCGGAGGGCCGAGCAGGAACCCTCAGGCGGGCGACCCGGAGGCTGGGTGGAGGACACCGGCGCCGTCGGAGCGGGGACCGGGGCTGGCTGGCACCTGGGAGCAGGTACTGGTGGGAGCTGCCGTGGTGCAGCCGGGACTAGGACCAGGGATGGGTGGGACCTGGGAGCAGGGACTGGTGGGAGCTGCTGTGGTGCAGCCGGGACCAGGACCAGGGATGGGTGGGACCTGGGAGCAGGAACTGGTGGGCGCTGCGGTGGTGCAGCCGGGACCAGGACCAGGGATGGGTGGGACCTGGGGGCAGGTACTGGTGGGCGCTGCGGTGGTGCAGCCGGGACCAGGACCAGGGATGGGTGGGGCCCTGGGAGCAGGTACTGGTGGGAAGCTGCTGTGGTCCAGCCGGACCGGGAACTCTGGGAGGCTGGGACCTGGGAAGCAGGGACTGGTGGGCGCTGCGGTGGTCCAGCCGGGACCGGGACTCGGGGTGGCTGGGACCTGGCAGTAGGGACCGGCAGGTGCTGCTGTGGTCCAGCCGGGACCAGGACCAGGGATGGGTGGGACCTGGGAGCAGGAACTGGTGGGCGCTGCGGTGGTGCAGCCGGGACCAGGACCAGGGATGGGTGGGACCTGGGGGCAGGTACTGGTGGGCGCTGCGGTGGTGCAGCCGGGACCAGGACCAGGGATGGGTGGGCCCTGGGAGCAGGTACTGGTGGGAGCTGCTGTGGTCCAGCCGGGACCGGGACTCTGGGAGGCTGGGACCTGGGAGCAGGGACTGGTGGGCGCTGCGGTGGTCCAGCCGGGACCGGGACTCGGGGGTGGCTGGGACCTGGCAGTAGGGACCGGCAGGTGCTGCTGTGGTCCAGCCGGGACCGGGACTCGGGGTGGCTGAGACCATGCAGTAGGGACCGGCAGGAGCTGCTGTGGTCCAGCCGGGACCGGAACTCGGGGTGGCTGGGACCATGCAGTAGGGACGGCAGGAGCTGCTGTGGTCCAGCCGGGACCGGGACTCGGGGTGGCTGGGACCATGCAGTAGGGACCGGCAGGAGCTGCTGTGGTCCAGCCGGACCGGGACTCGGGGTGGCTGGGACCATGCAGTAGGGGACCGGCAGGAGCTGCTGTGGTCCAGCCGGGACCCGGGACTCGGGGGTGGCTGGGACCATGCAGTGCTGAATCGAATGAGGGGCGATTACCAGAATTTGAAGAATTATGGTTTAATGGGGAAATTTGCTTTGGAGCAGTACTATGCAAATCATTTGTGGACATATATTGTACCTCTAGCTGACCCTGCATGCAGTGATGTGTATCTGTTATCAGTATGTCAGCTGTATCCTCTGATCTCTCTGTCAACAAGTCCCACGTATAAGAACACTCTGGTGCGCGTATCACACCCGAGTAGCCTACACTTGGATCATGGGTCTTGCATCGGAGGTGATCGTGAGGCCTGTCGGTGCAAATAACACTCAGTCCTAAGCAACACATTAGATTTCATCCCTATTTTCCATTTTGTTTGTGTTGTGTGTGGTGTGTGTGTGTCAGTGCTCATACAACCTTTTTGGACCGGACCAGCTCCCCCACACCGTCCATGCAAATGCATCCCTCCACCTCCGCCCCTCGGGTATTAAGCTCCACAGCAGCTCTCGGGGTTCCCAAGTCCTCGACCTCCGCTGAGTGTCCCGTTTTTGATTTTGGTATTGGCGGGTAGGCGCGGGGTTTGTCAGCGCTTCTAGTTGGTGAATTGAAGCTTTGTAACTCCCGCTTCTCCCCTCTGTCCGTACTTGTTTATGTTTCTCTCTAAGATCGTCTGCGTGGCTGGCGTGACTCACTACAGTGAGTCTGGCGGTACACCTGCCGATGCAATGTCTCTTTACAAATGCCGATAAACTTTTATCCAACGTGTCCTCGTATGTGTCCATCCGGACCCTCGATCGATCCGCGGCTGCTGGCACTTTGGTTGGTGTGTCAGCCAGCTGGACTGATCGGCAGGTCTGCGTTTGGTTGCGGGTAGTCATCCCTTGTGTGGGGTTGACCTCCTCCATTTCGGGAGACAGGCTGGGTGCTGCGGCTGCTGTTGTTGCTGCTGTTGGTGGCGGCAGAGGCGGCGGACAGTGGAGCACTCGCAGGCGTGGGGCAGTCCGGTCCAAGTCCAGATCTGTAGTTCGGGTGACAGACAGATTAAAGTTCCCTACACTCTCTACACTCGCTTGTCCCTCATCTGAATTCCTTTATGTATTTATTTTTCTCAACTCACTCTCTCTTCCCACAAATGAAATGCATACCAACACTTTTTCGCACTTTCTTTTTCTTTTCCGATTCTAATAAACACATTCTCTAATTCTTTCAATTTCTCCAAACATAAACTCGCCATTTCTAGAAAACCCTTTTTCCGCAAATATTGTGTAATTTCACCATGTTTCTCCAACCTTACCTTGCCCTGGTCACTCCCGAATTACTATTTCCCATTTTAGATCCGGGTACCCTACTAATTATTATTCGTATCATCGATTATTGCATTATTATTAGTATTACTATTATTATTATTAGTATTACTATTATTTATATTATTATTATTACTATTATTAGTATTATTATTATTACTAGTATTATTATTATTATTATTATACCCCTATTATAATTATTTTTCCCTTCGAGCGCTTTTGTATTTGTTATATATAGGGATGCACCGATACCACTTTTTTCAGACCGAGTACAAGTACAAGTACTTACATTTGGGTACTTGCCGATGCCGAATACCGATACCGAGTACTTAATAAAACCATTACAGTTCTAATGACTTTGAAAACATGTTTTATTTTCAATTTT